>JAVJAQ010004754.1:0-104753 GCA_032362365.1 Zygogramma bicolorata | reverse complement strand
CTAACCGAAGCTCGGGGATTATTATTGGCCTTAAAAAATAATTTAAAATTATTCATTTTACTTTCTACTTTGTAATAGTTTTCAAACTTACAGTGTTCAAGATAATTTGTTCCTCTTCTGGATCGATTCGTCTTCCATATTCAACTCTTGGCTTAACAAAACTTCCGTACTGAGCTAAATTATTATCAATATTAGCAAAATAACTATAATGCGGCTGCCGTCTCTCTGGATATTCCAACAAATAGCGCTCACAAGCCGTTTTTGAATTTCGATTCGAAATATAATAAATCCTCATCATGTCTCGTTTTTCTTCGTTAGAAAAAGTCATTTTGGTTTAATAAGCGTTAACGATTAGTGAACGCACAGTGAACTGTCAAAATATTGGATAATTTAAACATTAACAAATGAACTAAGATAGCCGAAGTGCACGATGCACCGCCACTTTGATAAAATGCAATTATTTTTGTAAATATAGCCTAGGGCCTACAGTTTGAGGGATGACACTTTAATTACATTATTTATTAACCACCCACTTTTATGTTAGTTTTTCAGTTTTATGCAATGCGCTATTGCAAAAAAAGTTTGTTTTTAATCCTATTAAACATCTAATTTTTGTCTCTCTCTAACACATGAGTTCTTATGGAAAATGCTATTAATATAAACTTTTTGAATAAGTGCGATACATCATTAGTTTTGGGACATTAGTAGCTTTTGAAATCCATAATAAAAAATCCAGGGCCGTATTTAAAAAAACAAAGTTGATGATGGCAGCTCAAATACGAAACGTCTGTTTGAAAATCTGATAACACCATCTTGTAGAACAGAAAAAGTAGCAATGAGAATGTGTAATTTGTTTTGTTATATCTATTCAAACAGAGTCATAAAAAAATAAAAATGAAATCGCGAATATTCGGTTTTTTCCAAAAATCTTCGGAAGTATTCGGAATATTTCAAATATCAAAGCGGCGTTTTGATGAGCACCAAATTGCGCAACTTTGCCTCCATTTAACCGACCTCGTATCTCTTCTAGTTTCCGAGATCCCAATGATGAGGCTCGAATTTGGGACACCCTGTACATAAAACAATTGGCCAAAAAACGTATGTATTCACTTGTTCATATCTATATGACATTGTACCACAGGAAATCAAAAATAGAAGATTATTTATATCCCACGAAAAAAATCTAAAGGAATGATTAATTCTTTCTAATAGATAACTATTTCGTGATATATTGAAAACAAACTAATTATACCTATGTTTCGATCCTAATAATTTTTTCGCATTTCTTACGTGAATAATACGAATATCCCACAACAAGGTTTATAATTATTTAGTTCATTAATGAGTTCGATTTTTAGTATTGTATACCTGTTTTTGAATTGTTCAATTAACATTTTTATTATTAGTTTAACAACATGGGATATGAACATTTCATGTTGTAGGAATGTTAACGATGTTCCAAATATCACTTCTGAACGAAAACTTGTGTTGAATATATATTGGTAATAAGAGAAGACCAGGAAAATGCGATGATTTCTTTACACGTTCAATAGAAGTGAAAAAACCTGATTTTGCATCATTACTCAGGTTGAAAAACGGTTTGAAATGATACTATAGTTGTCAATGAAGATAAGTTAACACCAATTATCTACCAAAGTTGCTTTTTTCCGTTGACTGTTCTATCTAATATTAATATCAAACTGTGTTCTGTTTTTGCTCTCGAAACCAAAATGAACGAACCTCAATAGTCTTCAGAATACTCATTTTGACCCAACGTTTTTGAGTAAGTACAATAAAGGTTTTTTTTTGTATATATACAGATTCACACGAAAGTGGAGCTCTATAATGTTCATGAAGAACACTGCCTGAATTGAGAGACAGGAGATATGAATTAACATTAACTTTGAATTTTTGAAGTTTGTAAGACTCAGGAAAAGACTCTTTTGGCAAGCAGTTCCGAAGCTGAGCTGTTCTATTGAAAAAAAAATTCCTGAACATGAAAGTTTCGACAGGTCTCCAAGCTCACAACAAAGGGGTGCAAATTCTGTACTCGTCGGGTCATCCGTGTAGATATTGCCAAGGGTGGAACGATTGCCAACATTTCAGAAGATCACCGGCCGTGGAAATATCTTCAGAAGAGAGATCATTAGAAGAAGCTGAGAACTGAAGTATTTCTTCGCACGAAATAGAAATCGAAGCACCTTTAGCGATCGATGCCACGTGGTTTTCCCATGAGAGTTTATTCCTGATTGTAATTTCTAGCATCGAGATATTCGACTTTGTAGGAATAGTTACTCCTAACATCTGAATATTGGATAGAGATAGATTGGCTTTCTTTGAGGAGAGGTATGTCTGGGTATTCCCAGCATTGGATTACATCAAGTTGATGTCACCCCATTATAATATTTTCCCCAAGTTGTCGTTATCGACGCTAACGTACCTCTGTATGTTTGTTTTTCGTGCTGATATGGGGACTCTGGAAGAGAAACTAGTATGAAGAGTACGTTCGTCCGCAAAACTATGCACTGAACAAGATGTTTTCTCCAGCAAATCATTGATATTTAGCAGAAACAAAGTAGGCGCCAGAATTGAACCCTGTGAAATACCCGCATTTGTTGAGAGAATATCATACAACACTCCATCAACAACGACATATAGAGACTTATTCGACAAAAAACTCTTCAACAAAGCACACATTTGAGGAGATGAACCATAAGACGGCAGTTCAGAAAGGAGACCCCGATGCCGAACCGGATCAAACGCTTTCGAAAGGTTGAGGACAAAGCTACCGTTCCTCCGAATTTTTTGATAAAATTCTGCCAAATATGTCAAACATACTCCAATAAGTCACTAGTTGATCTTCGATGGCGAAATCCGTATTGTCGATCATTAATTATTCCTGATTTCCCCAGATTTTCATATTGTTTGCTATTTCCATTGGTCTATAACTACAAGGCAGAGTTTTCTCCCTTTTTTTTAGGATGACGGGAAAGAATAAACTCGATTTTTTAAAGTCACTTCCATCCTATCGCATTTTGTTGTTGGATATTATGTAATAAAAGCAATGTATGAACCACAAAACAATTCTCGAATACTTGATGAAAGTCCACATCAGCAAAAAATATCACAGTTTCCTGTATGATTTTCAAAGAAGATGGGTTTATAAAACCGCAATACGTGTTTCGCTATACAAAAGCTTCCTGAAGCAGGATAATTTTCATTTCTTATAAATCAACAAGTATATCTTATCGTAGTATTGGAGAACATCATTGAAAAATGCTGCTGGATCAAAGAAATGTCAATTGAATTCTGAAATGAAATGAATTTATTTCTATTGAAATTCGAAATCTAACAGCAAACAGATTTTTGCATCACCTAGTATGAAGACATCAATTAACGATGTGGACCAACCGATTCAAATCCTGAATCCCTACCTTTCTATTCCATTTCTCCATCACAAAAAACTCTTACGCAAATAGAAAGGAAGGCAAACCTCGTCCGTAACGAAGCGTCTTTCAATAAATCACAGAAATATTCCAAATTCTGACAAATAACGTCCGAATTTAAAAGCTATGTGCCGGACCGCCTGGGAATGAGATTACCCATGTTTATTGATAGGTGTGAGATAAAAATTAAGAGTTTCACCTGTTCGCGTGAGTTTTATAACATACCTGTGACGGTCCATCAATTTTCTCACGGATTGAAACGTGATCAAACGACAGAGAATGTTAGATTATGTTTCGAAATAGATTTTGGTGACTGATGATATGAATCGTGGTTTCTGCAGAAGAGTATTTTGTGTGATGTTGCAAATGACGGTTAACCTATTTTAAGGGCAAAATTCCACACTCTTGTATTATATGTAGTTCGATATTCGTTGACTTATTAGCAGATTTTTTTGATGCCTTGTTCCGTCTTTTGTGAAAAAATGCACTATTTGTATTGGTCTATTAAAAAATGCATCAGGAAAAAATTGGTGGGTTTTCTATTCTATACCTATCCACCTCTTACTATTACTTTGTTTTTCAGGTATACCTATTCGGACCAGTTACAAATTACATATTTCTGTTGAGCATGAAACCTACCTACATGCAATATCTTGTCAGAAAAATACTTTGACTCATTGGACAAAATAAACATAGCCCCAAATATTCGTTGCTGAGCTCAGTAAAAAATGAATATTTTAATAGATTTTGACGACTTCAGAGGTGGGTTTCTGAGGAAAACCTATATCATCTGTGTAATTTATACCACTCCAGAGCTGTGGATTGTGGCAGCCCTAGAGTATAGAAATCAAAGACGTTGGTACAACTAAACTCAAGCCTACGTGTTGTCTTAGATACGAAAGCGATGTCTTTGTTATTTGGTTACATGGATTTGAAAGTTTTTCAACTCCCTTCCGTTTTCAGATCTCCTCATCACGAAATATCTCAGCTCCTTAGTACACACTGTTTACCGGAAACCAACCCACACAAACATATATCTCCACAATGAAACACTTCAAAAAGTTCAAATCATCTCTTCTCCAAAACGGCTATCCTGGTTCCGACAATCCAAAAGTCAATTCAGTTTCAGAAAACTCAATCCTCACATCACAAACAAACAGTCGACATAACTGTCTCTGTGTCTCTATTTCTCAGAAAAAACAGCTGAAAATCCACACAAAATCAATTCCCAGCGAACCATCAGATTTCCACCTTCTTACGCATCCAAAGAGACACAAAATTCAATGGAACACAGGGAGTGTATAAGACCCTGCTCCAACGAGAACGTACATCGGACAGACCAACAGACGAGTAGCTAACAGAGCCTATGAACATGAATTAAAAAAGTGGGTTTAATTTTCACCCATTTCGAAAACTACCATAACATTTTATAAGGATAATTTACCCTAGAGATTGTAGATTGTAAGAGGTCGGTTAAGTATTAAGCCTCTCAGTACTGTACAGTACCTGCACATGAGCCTGAACTATTCATTCATTCATACTACATGTGTTATTTTGGAGTTCCACAGAAAGGTTCCGGTCCAGAAGAATTGGTGTTTACTCCTTCTTTTGCAAGAAAATCAGGTTCCTCTGCGAAGACAAATTAGAATTATATTTTTCAAAAATTGTCGCATGATGCAATGCGGGATCTGTATCCCTATAAATGTTATTTCGACCATTCCACCCGTACTAACATCCTACGACCATCCATAAATAATGCTTATTTAATTAAGCTAATGCCACCATCGTCTTCATCAATATTTCATGCTTATGGCATTTCCAGTCCCCTTTGTGGCGTTTCTAGATCATCGCCTTGGGCCTAACGAACCGAATATAAACTTTTACTTTCTAGGTAAGGTGTGATATTCTTTTTATGATCCAACAACCCACAGAAGAAATAACTAGTTTGGAATTCGGAGAAATTTGATCCGTAATTGTTCACCTGGGAGATGGGTTCATTCAATAAAATAGTTGTTCAGTAGAGCAAGAGAACTGGGAATGAAATCATTTGAATAATGTTTCCATGATGTAGAAAAGTTATCAGAGGTCTAAGTTTTGTACTGTAACAAATAAACGATTCGAAACAATTTTTTTTCGCAAGTTTTGCCAAGTGCAAGTTTTATTACTTGAAACAGTTGTCTCACATTGGATTTCTGAATGCAACGATTCCATATGTAGATCGAAATTCAGAATAAAATCAAATCAAAAATCAAATTCCAGTATTTATTTCAGTATTCACTATTATTTGTCTGATCATCAGTGTTGAGCATATGATTGGTCTTGGTTTTGGAAATGTTTTCCAATTGAGCTTCTGGAGTATCTGTATCAACATTTTCACAACAATAGTAGGAGAGCCCACGATGCTAAATCGGGATTTACTCGAGCGTCATAGAGACCTATTGGGATGCGAAGCTTAGATGTTAATAAAAAGAAAAAAATGTTGTATAATGTATACCATTTCATCGGTGGGGGGAGCGGCTATAAACTCAAAAAAATGTAAAAAAAACTGTTGCATGGACATACTCGAGCGCGTCAGATATTGATAACATCTTTGTCCTACATAATTTTAAAAATGTACGTTTGTTAATCTGATTGTATCCATGATGGGGTGATCGTAAAGGTAGAAAATGAAAAAAACTAATTTTTCTCTCGAGCGCGTCAGATTTTCTGAGGGGATGTTAAGTCAACCTAAAAAAAAGCTCTTATATAATAATCTGACGGTTTGGATGTGACGCAGACTTGCGGCAGTTATTAGAATGTGAAAAAGAAATTCGTCATTTCGAAATACACAAGCGCGTCAGATTGAGATATATATGGTTCATCTTTACGCCCTAAACGTTCGCCTATTCTGCCAATTTGATTTTTTTTAATTCTTTCAAATCATTGAACATAATCAATTGAAAATCTCAGGAAAAAGCATGCAAATGAAAAAAGTGTATGCTTTTTTTGGTATTTACAAGAGATTAATAACTATAAGCAATTAAATTTTTAAAATTTCAAAACTTTGGATATTCGTTGTAAACAATATCATGCCACCAACGAGTCTGTGTGATCAGCTGTCATGGCATCATGGCAACAGAAACCAGAGTGGGAACGGAGTGAGAGAGCAATAGATAGAGAAAGAGAGAGAGAGAAATAGAAACGTGGAGAGGGGAATATAGGCATCACGTAGCTGCACGCATTAACTTTATCGATGAATTTGTATTATTTCGGCATATGGAAATCGTCAGATTATATATTTTTTGCAATTCTTGAATGATTCCCTTCAAAATAAAAATAAAATTAGCTACGCTCGAGAATGTTAAGATGACGTTTCTTTAATAACTTTGTAGCCCCTCCTCCTTCTTTAGGTCACTCTCGAAATTGTCAGATTTGTGGAATATACACGTTTCAGGATGTAACTATAGTCGGGCTGTTCAAAAGGTAGAATTCAAGGACGCGTGAACAGTAAATGCCTGCATAGCCACGCCTTCTAAACTGAAATAAATGAAGAACTGTTTACACTGTACTGTACTCATTTGTGCTTTGTATTTACGTGTGTTACGTTAATTAAATATTATGGATGTAAACACTCTTTCACCTCCAAGAAAAAGATAAAAAAAAGACATTTAACTGTTAAGGAAAAAGGTGTAATAATGAACACTCATAAAAAAGCATTCCAAGAGTTGATGGGAGGACGACGCGGCGACGTTTTTGTTGAGTGGTGTAAATCGGACTTGTATCATTGGGGAGAGGAACATTCAAAGAGTGCGTGCCGTTCACGTGATCATTCTATCTTTTCAGCGGCTACACTATAACTCAACCTACCTTAATCTAACGCGCTCGAGAATTTCAGATGATCAATTTTTTTTACTAATCTGATCCTTTATCCTTGAAGGGCGTCCACATATATAGGGCTCATATATGGCGGAAGTACTTTACCGGGTACAAGGTAACCCCCTGTATATTACTCTGCGGCGCTTTTGTAAATCCCGAAATCCCCGCTTGGGCTCCCCTATTACAATGCATAAATATATGTACTGTTTGGATGTCATTATTTTATGGTGGATCAATATTCGTTCCGTAGTTTTCTGTATTTGTAACCTACCACAATCTGAAAAGATAAAAATTAAATTGGAATCTATACGAGTGAATATTTGAAATATTTCACAAATGTCAATCACGAAGATTGTCAACAAGAGATATTTGCATTTGAACAGGAATTTGCATATAAGTTTTGAGAATGGAAACGAATTTAGTTTCCGAAACGGGATATATAATATATAAATATATATAAGCCTCAACCATTTTGTCAGGGAGTGAGTTCTTCATTAGCTATTGAGCAGTAGAGAATTCGGTTTGAAACTAACAAAACCTAGTTTGGAAAATATCAGAATAGCGATTTATGATATACCTACATAAAATCGCTACATATTTATTCAATATAATCGAAAATCAAATACAATACTCGGGGTAACCCCTTTAATATAATATTATGTATAGATTATTTCGAAATAAATGTAAAATAGGAGAAACGAATGTTATGGACTGAAATATAACATAAATATAATAATCTCCTTGCAGCTTTCACTCCTTCGATCTCTGCGCACGTACAATCGAGATTTGAACAAAATAAGCTGTCATGAATGCATCTATTTTCGATAAATTGTGCCTGGACAAAACCAGTTTCAGTCATTAACTATTGTTCTCAGGAACACCACCAATACAGTATGAATATCGACACCAATAAATCCGATTTTGTGTCGTTTGACAATGGTGACGCGTTTTGTATGCGTGAATTTCCCTACCTGTGTTTTTGAATTTCATTTAATATTTTATGAGTTTGAATGATACCAAAATAAAAAAATACCTTTTGATTATAATATAAATTTATTAATATTCCTAATTGATTTCTAGAAGTATTTCGCAAAGATGAACATCAGATGAAGATCTCTTTTGATAAATGAGGTCTTCTTTTCAGTTTCAACATTATTTACCGTTAGAAAATGAACGTATTCCACATCTCTAAATCAATGTGGACAGCTATAATTGGGATGCGTAAATGAAAGGAAATCAAGCGTGATCATAATAATATAGGCAATCGGAAGACACACGAGTGAATGTAGAACTATTAATTTTAATAACTGAAGGATCGGAACTGAAGGAAGTTATGGAATGTTGGTGCAAGAGCTCGTAAAAGTGATCGAAAATAAATTAAATTTCTCATCATTGGCATGTGAGTCCATAACCGTACTTAGGTATATATTTTCCGTAGAAATGAAAAAAGCTAAGAAAACAAATATTTTTTTCCAAATATTGAAAATATTATATTGTGCACAAGAGCGGGTTTGAAAAATTTCCACTATAATGCACTCTAAATTACCAACTGTATACCATTGCACAACAAAGATGATACAGAACAATTTGCAAATTATAGAGCTGTAACGTTGCGCTCAAGTTTCAGTGAGGTATTCAAGGTTCTAATGAATAAGACAAATAATGCTAGCCTCTCAAATTACCAGCATGTTAACAGCACTAGGGTTATTTACAGATTTCTCCAAAGCCTTCGACTGAGTAGATCATGAGATTCTGTCAGGGGACTTGCTCTCCAGTAATTTCGCTCCTACCTAGGAGATAGGTATATCAGCAAGTAAAATGTAATGGTTTTACTTCTGACCTGTAACCTGTAAATATTGGGATGCCTCAAGAGTCCAATCTGGGACCAACACAATTTTTTATATATGTTAATGATCTCTTATAACAAAAGAAGCAGCTCTCTACTCGACTTCTTGCTTATACTGATGACACAAATTATCTAATCATAATCTGATCAAAACTTGCACTCTGCATTATCTCCTCAACAATTTTTATTTTATTTTTATTTATGAAAATGAGGCCACCCAACAGGCAGGTATTTCACTGCCCAATAATAGAGCGGCACAGTTTTACATTGATAGTTGCAGACAGTACTGAGTATGTCTTCAACAATAAGAGTTTTATAATAAATTATAATTAAATGTGCTTAAAAACTAACAGTGTTTGGTTTTGATCATTTGATTTCATATTATATTCATCTTAGTAAAATTTATGGAAGTATAATAGAGATATGCCTAGCTGTAAAGAATTTGTTTGACTCCACTTTTAAATGTGATAAAAGAGGAACTGAATATGTCCGGGTCATTGTTTGATTTATGCAGAGTATTCGAAGTTTTGATACACCTAATCATTGGGGAGTTGAGTAAGAAATTTGTTGAGCATTGTGGAACTTTGAGGAGTTGTCTATTTCTTATGTTATGCTGTGAGCTGTTTAGATAGCAAAATTTGAGACAGTATGGGGAATCTGTTAGATTATTAAATAATTTATATTTGAAACATATTATATCAAACACACAATGTACCAGAAGTATTGTTAAAAGTCTTTATTTTGGCAGTTTTCATTAAAATCTGACGTATGGTAAAATGTACTGGGGAAATAATACAGAAGCCTATCAAATTCTCACTCTACAGAAAAGAGCTGTCCGTATTATGAGAGAAATTGCACCAATGGACTCATGTGGGAACCACTTCAAAACCCTGCCTATTTCAACAATGATTTCAATATATATCTATGAAGTTTTTTGCTTTGTTTTCTAAACCAAAAACTATTTTCAATCTGAAATGGTACAACATACTTACGGAACGAGAATGAAAACCAGATTGATACTGTCCAAACATTCATCCAGCCTATATCAAAGAGGCCTGTATTTAAATGGCTGTGAATTAAACAATGCTCTTCCTAAATCTATAAAAAACTCGAAGAATATATGCATCTCCAAAAGAGATATGAAACATCTTCTGTTGAACAAGTCCTACTATTTCCCGACAGACTTTCATAGTGATTTTCGATTATTTTGTTTACAAATTGACATTGTCACATAAGTGAACTGTATTTTAACCCTACTATATTGTACTACCTAGAAGTAGATTAGAAATAAATAAATTCTCGAACGATTGTGAATATAGTATATTACATTACTAGTGCGGAAAGTGCCACTTTAGAAAAATAACTTTTGCACAAGTGATGTATACTATTTTTCCTACGACCACCTATTTTATTGAACAATATGTAAATATCAGATCGTGTTTATTATTCACAATAAGTATATTGATTTGCCTGAATAATCTAATTTTTTTGTGTACGTCTATGTTTGAATATTGTTTCTATGAATGTTTCCCTCATATGTAAAATGTCCCATAGGAGCAATGCAATTATCGAAAACTTACAGCGGTAATTGCATTGTATCAAGTCACCATAACAACACATTTGAAACCGTAACGCTAGACGTCAGTAAACAACACAAATTAAATGTCAGATAGACTTCAAAAATAGAAAAACATTTCGCGTTTAGGTGAGTACTCCATACAATCTATAGAGGAAAGTATAAATGAACAAAAAATAACATTTCCTTGAGAATTTCTTCATTCGTGAAATATTCCATTGAATTACATTCGTGCATGAAAATGACCAGAAAATTTTGCCTTCAGGCGTGATATCCTATACAAATTGCATTCGGTTATTTTCTTATTTTGTAAAAAAGGCCTCGTCCTTCGTACTCGGGCACTTTCGCCAAAATATGAAAATAAACTTGCAATTTTTAGATATCACGCTTTCTTGAAAAATTATCGGTAATTTTTATGCACTCGTGCAATTATAACCGAAAAGTGCACATGAATTTGCAATAACTTTTATAGTGAAATGAAGAAATAACGATAATTAACGTTTATTTGAAAATGTGACAATAAATTGGTACTTTGAATACAAAACTTCTTTTTCTTTTCTTCATTTTTTATGAATAATTAGTTACCCTATCAGTCCAGTTTTTATATACATAATAACAATAAGGAGGAGCATCTGTGAATCCCACAGGATTCACGGGTTTGGCGGCTTATTTACAGCCGTGCGGAAAGTACTTTCCACACCAGTGAGAATAAAGGTCACTTTCCATGGGAGTAGAGAGTGCGATAAGTGTTATTTTCCTATTTGGTCGTAGGAAAAAATTTTTTTCGCAGAAACTTTTTGTTGTTAGTGACGTGTATATCATTGATAGAACATTATTATTATTTATTTAAATCCCAAGAAACACATGTGCTTATAAAGGGATGTGATTATAAGAATACAAAATATATAAAAAAGAACAGATACAGATATAAATAACAGATAGATCGAAATTACAACTGAGATAACAAAACAAAAAAAAAACAGAATTATTCATTTGTTCATAAAATATTGTTTCAAGTCACGTTTAAATTTCAACATATTTTTTGAATTTTTCAACTTTTCTGGTAAATTATTGTAAGTATGTATTCCATTATGAAGAATTGATTTTTTGCCGAAGTTACTTTTTATTTTCACTTTATCAAAATATTGTGATTGTCTTGTCCTATGATCATGAATACTAGAATTTTGAATAAAATTCAATACAGAGTGTCTATTGTTTGTAGAGGCAAAATGTATAAACGTGCAAATTTTTAACTGATGAATACAATCCAAATTCAATAGGTTTCTCGACTTGTATAAATTTATAGTGGGTTCTGAATACTCTAACCTGAAAATACATTTTATTGATCTGTTTTGTAGTGTAGTTTTTGTCTCAACAGAGAATTGGTTGCTGTTCCCCAAACGGAAATTAAATATTGCAATTTTGAAAATATTAAACTAAAGTAAATGATTCTAAGATATTTTCTGGGTACATGGTTCCGTATCCTATATAGAATTCCAATAATTGGTGAAATTTGTTTCCTCAACTGTGTTATGTGAGTGGCCCATGAGAGAACTGGATCAATACTTAACCCCAAGAAATTGATAGATTTAACATAATTTATTATATTATTTCCAAACATTATTTTTGTTAATTGCTCAGTTAATATCAATCTTTTGTCGATAAACATGAATGAGCATTTATGAAAATTGAGCATTAATTTATGAGCCTTCAACCAAACTGAAATTTTTTTAAGGTCATCTTCAACTTTTGATTTAATTTCATCGATACTTTTTGAAAAATATACAAGAGTAGTATCATCTGCGTATAATTTAATTTCACCATTTAGATTCAGACTAGATATGGAGTTGATATATATAAGAAAAAGGACTGGTCCGATGACTGAACCTTGTGGTACTCCAGAAATTATCTCTTTTTCCGTGCTCACTCTATCTCCTATATACACAAACTGTTTTCTATTGCATAAATAATTTTCAAACCATTTATGAGCGTTACCTCTGATTCCAATGCTATACATAATTTTTAAAAGAATTGAATGATTCACAGAATCAAATGCTTTACATAAATCCAGTGACAAAAGTCCACATTTCTGGTCATTATCTAATCGAAGTTGGATATTCGTTATTAGATCCAAAGCTGCAGACTCTGTATCACTGGACTTACGGAAACCATACTGCTCCTTGTGAAAAAAATTATTTTTTTCAAGATAATCTAATAATCTTACTTTCATGACTTTTTCTAAAATTTTTGATAAAACTGGTAGAACTGAAATCGGTCTATAATTATTTATGATCGATTTTTTACCATTTTTGAAAATAGGTTTTACTTTAGCAATTTTGCAATTGGAGGGGAATATACCTGATTCGAAAGTTATATTGATTAGTTTACTCAAAAGTGGTGATAATTCCGATCTAACTGCTTAAACAATGTTTACTGTTATATCGTCGTTTCCAGGAGCTTTCTTGTTTGCTAATTGAGAAATCAATTCTTCCACTTCTGAATCATCCGTGGGTGTCAGGAACAGTGATGATAATTTTGAATCTTGATGAAAAATTTCCGAAGGTATGTCTGGGATAGCGGCTGCTAAACTTGAAGTAACGTTAATGAAATAATCATTCATGGCTTCACATATCTCTACTGAATCATCAATTTTTTGACCATTGACGGTAATGTACTTGACAAAATCTTCAGGTATTCTCTGCTTTCTATTATATAAAATTTCGTTGATAGTTTTCCAAATTGATTTAGGATTTTCATCAGAAAATTTTTTTTGAAGTACTCTTTTTTAGCATTCTTTATAGAGTCCTTCACAGCCTTATTATAAAAATTGTAGGAATCGGAAAAATGTGTAACATCTGGATAATATTTTTTTTTTATAATAAAATTTGTCCTGAACTTTTGTGAGTTTTCTAATTTCATTATTATACCAAGGCTTCGAGTTCACTTTGATTTTCACCTGTTCTTCATAAGAATTTAATTTGAATATCTCTACTATATTATCATATAAGGTGTTAGGATCCCCAATTGGTCTTCTTTGTAGTTGTATCAAATTTTGTTTTATATTATCAATATCATATCTTCTCAAATTCTTGAAGCAGCTATTATTTACTTTAGATATCTCCATACTAATGTCATTAATAATTAATTTATGATCACTAATGGTTGTTGTAATAACTGATAACTTGGTAGATTTTATACTGTTTGTTAAAACATGATCAATCAAACTTCATTCACGCAAGGAAAAAAGAGTCTGAAACAGCTACTCCCCTGACTATATCGCGCGACGGACACTGAATTTGTATATATTTCGGCAGACGAAATCTCCTATATTCACTATGATTTCACGCTTTATGAAACATCACGCACCGCACACTTTTGCATATTCAACAGTTCGAGTAAATCATTTCTTAAAATTTTCAAACGGAGTTGCATAACGAGGAATGTCGAAAGAAACGAAAGGATGTAGCTAATTGCCACAGTTTGTTTATGCATAATTAGCGGCCGTCCGAGTGATCTAATCTTGATCTTGATTGATCGACGATAGACAACAGGATGTTATCGAAAGCTTTCACACGACACGTGCATCATAATGTGATAAATGCACTGTTTTGATCGTAATGTTGTGTGAAATATTCATGGAGGAAGTTACTCTCCGCCTGATCCGCTTCTAGTAGTTTTATCACGATCGACCGGACGGGTATGGGCGTCTTACAGCAAGCTTTTAGCCTGGATTTCTGTCGCAGTGAGAATCTAAATTTGAAAAAATGTGGATCCTACGACAATCGGTTTCTTCTATAAAAAAAAACAAATGAAATTTTCGGCGGTCACGTCTATTTTCCGAGTTACAGGTTCATTTTTTTGTAAAACTTCACCATTTTTCACACGCCTTCATTTATTTGTTCGTAACGTATTCAAGCAGATTTCCTTCGAAAGTCAACATGAATATGTTCTCAACAATCACAATGAGGGAGGGAATATTGTAAATGAATCAGTATTGAATGGGATTGAACTATGATATCCCAACGAATTGGTGACTATTTGAAGAAAAATGAATTTTTTGAAACACTAATGGTTTTTCTGCTTGAAAATAGTGAAAACGAGTTGATGAAGGCGAGTTTTGGTAAAAACAAACTTTGTATGTTTTTCAAGACAGAAATTCGATGGCAAAATAGAAAATGGTTGAGGCTTTCGCGGCCGAGGTTATTAGTATAACTACTGCTCTTCGGGCTTGAAGGCCGTCGTTCTTTGGAATTTCTTCCTGACGTTTCGCTAGCGCGAGTGGCCAGCTTCTTCAGAGAGATGAATAAGCCTCTGAAGATGCTGGCCACTCGCGCTAGCGAAACGTCAGGAAGAAATTCCAAAGAACGACGGCCTTCAAGCCCGAAGAGCAGTAGTTATGCAAAAAAGAAAGTTTTAGAACAAAATGGAACTGTTTCTCCGAAAAAATACTGACCGGCAAAAACTTTTTTTAGGTTTTTTTGTAGAGAAGACCGAATTATGTAAGTTCGCGCCCCACACATGAGAACCGTACTCCAAGACAGGGCCTATCTGTGCCTTGTAGATCGTAAGAAGCTGATGAAAAGTGAAGTATTTCTTCGCACGAAATAGAAATACAAGCTTCTAGAAAGCAACTTCAGCAATCGATCTCACATGGTTTTTCCATGGAAGATTATTACTGATCGCAAATTCTAGCATCGAGATACTTGACTTCGTAGGAATAGTTATTCCTGACATTTGAATATTATATAAAGATAAATCGGCTTTCTTCGAGAAGAGGCATGACTGGGTTTTCCCTGCATTAAATTCCACCAAGATGATGTTACCCCATTTCATTATCACCACCAAGTCATCGTTAATACTATTGACGCTAATGTCTATCTGTATTTTTGTTTCCCGTGCTATGAGGACTCTGGACGAAAAACTAGTATGAAGAGTACTGTCAGTTGCACAAAGCGGCTGATATCTTAATTTTTCAAGAGAGTTTTGAGTTATGTAATCTCAATTCATTGGATATCCCTTTTGTTTCATGAATCTTCTGTTTTATAAGTCTAGTCGTTTCAGATGCGGAAACCGGGTAGGCCATATGTTGGGACCAAGACGTTAGCCTCACCGCTTGCTCTCTGCTATTCTCCTACATTTGAAAAATACCCCTTACAAGTGTACCCTTTCAGAATCAAAGTGTTCACAAAAAGCAACACCCTTTTCATGACCTTTCTCTCATGAAAATGTTTAAATCAGCCCTATTTTTACTCAAATAACAAATGCCTAATTTTGGGAAACTATGATATTCAGTTATTCTATTTTTTTTTTCACACATTTTTATACCTACGATTGAGCTTTCGTTCAGGTGGGACTGTTAATTGTTTAATTCAATTACCATCAAAATAACAACAAAGACACTGGCTTCATTCTTGAGGTATTCGTTACGAAAATGTGTGAAGGTCATACAATAATAATCGTCATTCTTTAAAGCTTTCACAAATCATACAGTACATTTGTTCATTGTCATGTCTCGTTTCAACATGGAAAAAACGCTGTTCGGTTGCAAGCTAGACAAGAGATCATTACTACCAGAACATGACTGAAATTCATATCATTTCATGTTACTGGAAAGGATAATATCCTTCCTCATTAGGTGCCTGAGGAGTCCATCGAAAAAATTATATCATTACGACACATTATTTTATAATTAACGGAAGGTCATTAAATGGCCGAATTTTTTTTTACAGATTCATTTTCGATTTAATTATTGATACATTCTTAACATATTTGTAAATGACGCTGATGGTTGGTTTTCCTCTAACAAAAACTTGAAAACAAGCTTCCTTACTTGCTAGGAGATACCTCGGTTCACACCAGTTTTTATGTGAATATTATATTTCTAAAGCTCAAACCAATTGTACTGTTCGAATAATGTACACGCTGCGTAAAACCCAAAATTTGCGTTTGTTGAAACACACTGTATTCTTCCGAACAGAATGCCCCACTAATCTTCACACAATTCAAGTTGCAAATAGGATACTATTCAATTTAGTTTTTATTACATTTCTTTCTCAACACCATCGTGCAAGTTTTAAGTCTTGTATACTAGTTTTCACAATAAATGGTATTGACTGAAGGATTATAATAAAACCAATTAGACCCTTAAGTTGTAAACTCCGAGATGCACATCATAAATGTAAAAGGACCGGATTCAGGTAATTTTGTTTCTCAGAGAGGGATTGTAGAGGATTACAGCTTACACTTCTTGTTCATTTTAGTCTTTGTATTTCATTGGAAGTGTTCACTTGTGTTACGGCGTGCAATAATTTTATAACATTTATTTGTTATTACAGACATTAATAGCAAAGATTTTATACCCCAACGTACAGAATAGGCAGTATGTGGCGTCCGTGGATAAAAAGTAATAGTGCTTCTTCCAGTGGTTCGTTGAAGAAGAATCACTCATCTTGTGACGCGACAATCATTATAAAAAATGTGTATAGTTCCTTACTTCAGCAAGGATATAACGCGGGTGCTGCAGCAAAAGTAAACAGTAATTTGACGAAGGTGCCTCTTACTTCAGTTAGACGAATTGTTGAAAATTCCATGGAATCAAGAAAAAAGCGTAAAGATTCCGGTGTCACAAAAAGTCTAGACGACTGGGGAAAAGATTTGATAAAGCGAAAAGTCTACACTTTGTACGATGAGCAGCGTGTCCCTACAATGAAAAGTCTGAAACAGCGGCTCATCAATGACGAAACTCACATCAACTGTGGCCTCACTACTCTTTGGCGAGCTCTGTCTGCAATGGGCTTTAAATATCGCAAAATTGACAAGAGACATGTAATAATGGAATCCATACGTTTGATAAACTGGCGTTCTGAATATATAACGTCAATGAGAAAATACCGGTCTGAAAATCGGCCAATACTCTACCTCGACGAGACGTGGTTTGACACGCATGACACCCCTTCCAAAGGATGGTCTGATTCCTCTGATAAGTGTAAAACAAAAGCATCATCAAATAAAGGGAAGAGAATCACAATATTACACGCAGGATCAGAAAATGGTTGGATCCCAAACGCTATGTGGCTTTCTGCCTAAAATATTAAGGACTCTTGTGTTGATTATCACGAAGATACGACAGCAGAGCTTTTTGAAGATTGGTTTAAAAATTGTCTGTTACCCAACATTCCGCCAAACAGCGTTATAGTAATGGACAACGCAAGCTATCATAGTCGACAATTGCAAAAAATTCCTGGCTCAAAGAATACGAAATTGGAGATTCAAAACTTCATGGCTGCAAATGAAATATATTTTGAGGAAAATTATACAAAAAAAGAACTTTTACAAGTGCTGCAGTCATTTTCTTTAAAAAAAACGTATGTTTGTGATACAATTGCAGAAGAATTGGGACATACAGTGTTACGACTACCTCCCTACTACTGCGTGTTCAGTCCCATAGAGCTTATGTGGCACCAACTTAAATCGAGCGTGCGCGAAAAAAATACTTCTCCGACTTTAAGTGGTAGTGTGGTAGAATTAATTAGGAACTGTATGAATGACATTCCTACCGAGAGTTGGAAAAGTTCTGTTAGTCATGTTATAAATGTTGAAAACTCGTACCTTGCTATAAAATCAATTGCGCCAATTATAATTAATTTAGATGAGGATAGCGATAGCGACACTGAACTAAATATAGAATAGAATTGTAACATTTAAATAAATTACTTGTATATCTCCTACATTATGCAAAATTCAAATTTCTCAAGTTCGACCCTGTAGCACATATGCTTCTTTTACCAGATGATTTTCTACACAATGGGATTAAATCGGGTAGTTTATTGCAGTTGATAGGTCAATAACATTTACTGTGAAAAATACTATATCATTTGAAACATCATGATTATTCTCAAATTTAACGATCGCATATTGTTTGCGTCACATGACTCCGCAGCATGTATATTTTTTTGGAGACTACGATTTTTCGTCCTAGCTTCGAAAATTTCCTCCTTCGAAGATAAACTGTAAAAATTTATTATTGAATGCGTGAAGTTTGGTTATCCAAATAATATTTTCGAATGCTGTTTTTGTAAGCAAAGTGAAAAAAAAATTTTGATGAACAATTTCGTTTTTGTTAACATTTCGAGCTTTCCGAAACCTGATGATGGAAGCAATAAAGTTCGAAAGGTTGGCAAAAACTGAATTGTTCGTCAACAAAATGTTTGATTCATTTCCCATCAAAAATCAAGTTTGTAAAAATTCAGTCTAAAAAATCTGTCACTATCGCCTGGCCTATATACGATTCAGACTTATATATCTATACGGCAGCGGATGAACCGGATAATATTCTAAGATGAGTAACGAACCGCTTGGAGCAAGCACCTGACCACTTTCGGTGATTGTGAACATTAAAAGAAGAAGCAATCATGCTGGAGATCACGATTCGATTGAAATCATTGACAAGCATGAAAGAGATGGTACGGGTTCCTGTCTAAATTTCTAGGGCTTGTTGATACAGGGCGTTACATATTTCAGATTTTATCTCTATGTTTCTGACCGAAGCTGTATCGTGACGCGGTAATGAAGGCGTTAACTATTTTATTTCATATATTTTTGGCAACAGTTTAGCACACCAATTGTGACATTGTTTATATTTTAAAGGATACAAACAATAGATCAAATCAAGGAGTTCGAGAAATCACAAGAGGTTAAATTAATTTTTTTTAAAGCAAAAGAAACACATCATGACACATAAAATTATGAATAATTTAAGGAGAGTTTAAACAGCAAATAAAAAAAGATAAGAATAAAATAAGAAACTAATTAAGAATAAGGACAGAAAACGTGTGTTTATACAGATGACTGAAATAAAATTAGAAATAAGAATGAACCAATCAAGTTGCAGCTTTTTTGACAATGACTTTTGTGTTCTGTGAATATCACAATTCCTAATTGTTGATATTTTGAATTTTGATTCTATTACATATAGCAAAGATTACCAGTAAATAATATTCTGAGGTTGTTATTGTAAGGAAAGAAGTTAAAATAATTTCAAACATGGAACGTTTAGTACAGAAAATATTTTGGTCATGCGCATTATCAGTTTCCAAATAAAATAGTGAAAGATGGCATCTTTTGTTGTTATTCTTATTTCTTATTTTATATTATTTCTTGTATGAACGCTTTCATAAAGATCTATATGTTTATCTTTCTTATTTTGTTTTATTTTGTTCCTTATTTTATTTTATTTGCTGTTTAAACTCACCTTTAGTAAGTTTGGTACTTTTGAGGAAAGAATGAAGTTTGATGAATCATTTTTTGGCTTTATTTCTCTCTGAACCAAAAAATAGAAATTACAACATTCATGGAAGAAGGAAAATCTCGATGCTAGGAATTACGATCAATAATAATCTCTGATGTTTCCAAGGAACTTGGATTTCTATTTCGTGCAAAGAAATACTTCACTTCTCGTCAGCTTCTAATGATCTACAAGGCTCAGATACGACCTGTTTTGGAATGTAGTTTGGAGCTCGGCACCAAAACATTCATTGAGGCTTCTCGATTCTATTCAGAGAAAATCAATCCTTCTTGTTGGTGATTCTTCGCTCACAGACTCGCTCACTTCACTGGAACATCGTAGAAGGGTCGGAGACTTGTCTCTCTTCCATAGATATTTTCACGGTCGGTGCTCTTCTGAATTGTTATCAATCGTTCCACGCTTAGCAATATCTACACGGATGACTCGACGAGTACAGAATTTCCACCCCATTTTTGTGAATTTGGAAACCTGTCGAACCACTCTTGCTCAAAGATCTCTTCTCGATAGAACAGCTGAGCTTTGGAACTCCTTGCGAGAAAGGTTTTTCCTGTGGCTTACAAACTTCAAAAATTCAAAGTGAATGTTAATTCGTATCTCCTGTCCCTTGCTTCAATCGGTGTTCTTTGAACATTACAGGGCTTCCCTTTCGTGTGAATCTGCATATAAAAAAAACTCTGTTGATAGGTACGTGATTCATTCACAAAAAGGAAGAAAAAGTCCATCTGAAACTTTTTCTTCCTTCTTGTGAATAAATCAAAAGACTGAATAATATACAAGTACGTATCAGCAGAGAGTTTTTGATTTTTCTTCTTTCATAGAAGTTGTAATTTCTATTTTTTTAATTCGGACAAGAAAAGAAACAAGGAATAATTCATCAAAATTATGAATTAACGAAAAATTGTGATGGGATTGCCTTAGTCAGCGAAATAATACGAAAAATTACTACCTTTAACAACAGCTGTTTAGATTTTTTTTTCGGTGGTATCAATACAGTGTTCTGCAGATGTAAATATCAAGTCAAAACTATTTATTTCGTATATGAACCTTTTGAACAGCAAAAACACCAAGAAAACCTGCCCCGGGACAGATTTTTTTTCACATTTCTCCTTCCGTGGCAATATTAATAATAATAATAATATCGTATATTGTGAAAAAAAATGCACAAAAGGAAGGGGTTAGTCTATGACTGTCTTCCACCCCTCCTCAAATATAGACAGAGAATGTGTGTCCTCAACCTAGATATAGTTTCATTGAAAATACTTGAATAAAAATACAAAAATACTGAAATAAAAATACAAAATTGTCTTTCAAATATAAACAGATTATGTTACTCAATCATTGAAGACAAGAGCTTAACTTTAAGTTCCCTGTTGAACTTATATTGAGAGTAATGAAGATACTGTAATACTGAGTTCAACCAGAGATAAGACAAATTTAAACGTTTTTTAAAAGGAAGCCTCTGGACAAAAATTTCGCGAATAAAGGAGAGTTTAAACAGCGAATAAAATAAGATAAGAATAAAATAAGAAACTAATTAAGAATTTTGTGGCGTTTTGTTTTGTTCTTTAAAGTGGGTGTTGGGGGTTTATTTCTGGGTTGTAGTTTTGGTCATGGCATTATAGTTTCCATGGTGGATTTTGTTGTTTTCTTTTTCTTTTTTATTTATTTCTTGTATGACGCTTTTGCCCACCCCTTAAGGACAGAAAACGTGTGTTTATGCAGATGACTGAAATAAAATAAGAAATAAGAATGAACCAATCAAATTGCAGTTTTTTCGACAATGACTTTTGTGTTCTGTGAATATCACGATTTTGTTTTGACAGTGGCTACAGTAACTAATCTCCTAATTGTTGATATTTTGAATTTTGATTCCCTTACATATAGCAAACAGTAACAGTAAATACTATTTTGAGGTTGTTATTGTAAGGAAATAATTTAAAATAATTTCAGTCATGACACGTTAAGTACAGAAAATATTTCGGTCATGCGCATTATCAGTTTCCAAATAAAATAGTGAAAGATGGCATTTTTTGTTTTTATTCTTATTTCTTATTTTATATTATTTCATGTATGAACGCTTTCATAAAGATCTATATGTTTAACTTTCTTATTTTGTTTTATTTTTTCCTCATTTTATTTTATTTGCTGTTTAAACTCACCTTAAATCGTAATGAATAAGAATACATCATAATGTTAGTAAGCGAGGATTGAAGTAAGTCAACCCTTGGCAGTATCCATACGGATGACCCGACGAGTGCTGATTTCCCACCCCTTTGTTGTGAGCTTGGAGACATGTCGAACCTCTCCGGCTCAGGGATCTTTTTCAATAGAACAGCTGATGAAGATTATTACTGATCGTAATTCCTAGTCATCGAGATACATGACTTTGTAGGGATAGTTACTCCTGACATCTGAATATAAGATAAAGACAGATCGGCTTTCTATGAGAAGAAACATGCCTGAGTTTTCCAGCATTAAATTCCACCTAGTTAATTCTACTCCATACTACTATTATCGCCAAGTTATCGTTGATACTATCGACGCCGATGTCCCTCTGAATGAAGTTAGTATAAAGAGTACTATCGTCCGCAACACTGTGTACTGAGCAAGATGTTTTCTTCAGCAAATCATTGATATGAAGCATAAAAAAGTGGGAACCAGTAGTGAACCTTGTGGAACATCTGCATTTATTGAGACACCTAGTACACAAGAAACTCTTCAACAAAGCACACAACTGAGGAGGTAAAGCATAAGACGGCAGTTCAGAAAGGAGACCCCGATTTCAAACTCGGTCAAACGCTTTTGAAATGTCGAGTGCAACAGCTAACATTTCTCCGAATTTTTCAATGGAATGCTGCCAAGTATGCGGAACATAAGCTAATAAGTCACTGATTGATCTTTGATGGCAGAATCCGTATTGTCGATCATTCATTATTCCTGATTTATTCAGATATTCCATAAGCTTAATATTGATTTTTTTTTCCATGACCCCGGAAAAGATAGAAAGCAATGCAATTGGTCAATAATTTGAAAGGTAAATTTTTTTTCCTTTTCAGACACTGGCTCATCTGTGACTGATTTCCAGGACTGAGGAATAGCTCCCAAGCTATACGAAAGATTGAATAATCCACTTCCTTGAGACTTTTTCCTTCAGCCAATTAACCACACTTCGCCAGTGACAGTTTCCGATAGCCCATCTCAAGTTACAACTCTCCTAATATCCTCCATAAAGCAACAAAATCGCCGATTGTTCGTACACTCCGGAAATACGTATACTTGGAAACAAAGACGTCATTTTCTTCACCAACAATGGCAATTATTAGGGCTCGAGACAACGATGCAATTCTATTGTTTCCATATTCATTTTTTTTGTCGTAACATCTCATAACGCCTCAGTCACGTCGTTGAGCGCTACAAAAGTCTTAACTCATTCGACCACTTAATATCAATTAGTATAATTGAGAGAGCGCTTTGTTCGGAGCACGACGCCATGCTAATGAGTACATTCAGAGTTGTATTCGGAGGTTCAGAAATTATGAAATAGCAATAGTTATTATGGGGCAATTATACACAACCCAACAAAATAATATTAATTTTTTGATGCCGGTGAATTATAAACTGATTCTAAATGTTTTTGATGTGCTGATTTCAAAATTATAAGGCATTTTTTCGTAGCAGCTCTAGTTCTTCAGATACAGGCCAATCAATTTTAGTTATGATAAGAGGTAAAAATAATGAAATAATGATATCTTTGCAGGTCAAAACCAAAATTTCTCATCTAAAATTGGCATGTATTTATCCCATTTCAGGTACTTGTTATTGCCTATGATTGCAAAAACCGACCTTTCCATGAAAAAATTGAATATGAAGAACATCAGTAGGTGATATGTGTCGATTTAAAAATGGTTACATTCTCCTTGGACAGCAAAGTGGATATCAAAATATACTTGTTATTTATGTCTTCGGGATAGCAAAGCACAAAATCAGCTCTGAGTCAACAGAAATTGGCCTTTGAGAAGTGTCATCTGAATAATTGCTTGTTGAAAGTTGATTGGTATTTTTAAACGCCAAAATGGAAAGTTTTTACGTACAATAACCAAAAACCAATGCATATTTCGGAAAAAACTCATTGGACCTTTTTTGAAGTCCTTCAAAAATTCTTTATTTTTTTTTATTCATAAAAGTTTCTAGCGTCAAAACTGACCGAGGTATGAAGGAAATAGTGTTGAATCCTATTTTTTTGTTGAAAAAAATCGTTGTTACTCCATAATTCACTTCATTCATGTTCTCATAAGAAGATCTGAGTTTTTCATCAATTGAAATTACGTAGTTTTGGAAAAAATTGAGATTGAAGAGAAAAAATCATATACGTAATTCAGCAAAAAATTACCATTTCTTCGAAATAATTCGAAAAGTATTGATCACATGCAAAATTTTCTAGAGTACAAAATTGGAGGTTATTCTTCTCTAAAAATTTTGGTGTTTCATTCCTTTCTCCAGGATGAAAATAGAGTAAAATATGGTCAGTTAAATATTGTGAGGGTTCGCGCAAAGTACCTTTTTTGAGCCCTATCAGCATGAACCTATTCAAAAATATAATCTGAGACATAAAATCATGTGAATGAGCTCATAGCTCTTGAAAAAAGATACAAAATACTTTTTTGGTGGATTTGATTGCTTAGAGACTAAGCGAGTTATGGGAAAAAACCAAAAACAATTTTTGTAGAAATTAGAGTATGTACATTAGTATATTGAAGAATACACATAGTAACTATATTTTAGGCCTAGTGGAACTATATATATATATATATATATATATATATATATATATATATATATATATATATATGTAGCCAGTCGGTACTTGTATTTTGAAGTGGAGTCTAAATCTAGACCTAACTTTTTTTTAATGGGGTAGTTTTCACCCTTAAAAAAATTAAAAGCAGCCCCGTGTACAGAGGTAGCTTTAAAGTAGAGTCTCAATCTGAATTTTCATACATTTTTGAATGAAAACTATCATAAGGGTAGTTTTTTGGGGTCGAAACTGTTTAATAGATCAGAAATTATCTATCGAGGTTAATTCAACGTATTTACAGGTGACTGCACGCTCAAAACTAGTATTTTGTAATTTTTTTGAATAGGGGTAGTTTTCACCTCTGATAAATAAAAATCAACCCCAGGCACAAACTCAACTTTGAAGTAGAAGGTAGATAGAAGCTAAATCTCAAATTAAATGCAAATAGATACTGAATAAGTCGAATAACTGCCGAATAACATGTTAATTATTATTTTCTTATGATATTCTGTCATAAGGGGGGTGTTAAGGGCTGACACTGATAACTGAACCATAAATTATATTAAAAATGATTTCAGTTTATTACATGCTCCAATCTAAAATTTTGATATTTTTTTTCGAATAGGGGTGGTTTTTTGGAGGGGGGGGGGGCTCCAAAAAATCAACCCTCGGCACAGGGTATTTTTTGAAATAGAGGGTAAGTAGAACCTATATCCAAATTTTCATACGAATCGGTGCTGTACGGGATAAATACACAGTTTACACTTTTTTTACCGTCATAGACTGGAGTAATTGCCATCCTTGCATATGAAGTGGAAGCTTTGTAAATGCTTCAGATCAAGATACACTTTGTTTTAATTACCTGTCGCGTGAGTTTCCTGGAACTAGCACACAAAAACTGAAAGCCGGGATATTTGATGGACCACAGATGAGGCAGCTGATTGAAAATCCACAATTTACATCATGAATGAACGAGATTGAATCCAATACTTGGTGTTCATTTGTTAAGTAGTACAAAATTTTCTTGGAAATCATAAAGCAGAGAATCACATATAATTAGTGGAAAACTATGCTTCCCAACTTTAAAACTCTTGGTTGTAACATGAGCATAAAAATTCACTACCTCCACAGCCGCTTAGATCGGTTTCCAGAAAACCGAGGTGATTTCAGTGAAGAACAGGAAGGAATATTTTATCAGGACGTTGAAACGATGGAAAGTCGTTATCAAGGAAGATGGATTTGCCACATGATGGCCGACTACTGTTGGAGTCTTCAGCGAGATTGTTCTGGTGACCGGCACGCTGGAAAGTCGTATAAAAGAAAATTCTTGAGTGACAAGTGATGAATGTTATTTATGTATGTCCCTGTTTCTTCATGTTTATATGGAATAAAGATAATTACCTTACTTATATTTTTGTTTTCCATTAATGATAGTACCGTTGTAGAAGTAAATAATTAAACAGTAATATAAGTTAATCCATATAAATTGAAAAATAAGATTAGTTTATTCAAAAAAGCGTCAATTTTACGTATCTGATTTACCAAATGTGACAGTTATTTTTGATTCCGCCCTCAAAAACTACCTAAAAACAACAAATTGCAGGCACCAAATTGGCTGTTGGGTTGTTTGTTAGTTTGTTCTGATGTGCATCTCTAATTTTTGCCCATGTTAATTGAAATGTTTTACAAGAATACCAGGTGACAGGCGGCGGTAGCCTTACATTGTTAGTTATGGGTACTTGATTTATCCATGGAAATTTTTTCTTGCTCGCGAATATTTTAGGAGAACTTTCAAAATATTCGTGATCTCGGAAAAATTTACGAAAATAAATCAAGCATTAGTGGTATTACAAGTGAAAATATCATTGTATTTCAACATGTTGCTATGACAACCGCCGATTAATGAGTGGAAATCGCTCAGGCTAGTAGAAATTAACCTGGCTTGACATATCACTGCCTTGTCATGATCTGTCAACGTAGTTGTTGGAATTTCAGAACTGAACATCTTGAAAACCTAACGATATTGCCAAAGGATTTCATTTGGTTTGCTGATTATGAATGTTCAGAGTAGTGCTTCAGATTGATATACCTAATCACCAATTTAATTCTAATTTCGAACAGTTATTGGGAGAAATTTTCGTACCGAAATTCTAGCAAGCTTGATTACAGATCACAGAAACAAGTTTAGATCCATCCAATCATCATAGCAATCTCTTCATTTCCGTTCAACAAAATGCAAGTAGCCTTTGAGTTTTCTTTTTGTTCCATACTGTACTGTCATAAGTAAATTGATGTTATTCCACTCGACCATGTGTGTACCATTTGTTGATAATACGTGTTCAGCTAGTTTCGACTTATCTACTTCTGAATTCGTCTTGTTATTATGTTCAGCTATCCTTCTTCCTAATGATCTTGATATTTCGCCCCTATAAACACTGCCACAAACACGAGGGATACTATATACACCATGTTTTGAATTCTGTCCCGTATTCAGAGGTTATAGGGATCTGATGGTATTCTCTGTTTTGAATATTGTTCACACATCGGATTCATTACCTATACGTTTGATTTTTTTCGGTGAACCTTGAATATAAGGAATGATTATTTCTATCTGAGGAATTTGTTGGATATTGGCGTTTGCTCTATACGAACCTTTTTAAAAGGATGGTTTCATCAACATATTCATTACGGTTAGCACTTTCAGTACAGTTTTTATAGTAACTATTTCTCTGTCTCGAATCTCTGGGTTCGATGATAAGATTTGTGCTGTATTATTTATATTAGGGGAGCCCAAGAAGGGATTTCGGGATTCACTAAAGCGCGGCAGATTAATATACAGGGGGATACCTTGTACCCGGTTAAGTATTTCCACCATGTATGAGTCCTATATATGTGGCCGCCCTTCATGGATAAAGAATCAGATTAGTAAAAAAAATGATCATCTGAAATTCTCGAGCGCGTCAGATTAAGGGAGGGTGAGCTAGTTACATCCTGAAACGTGTATATTCCACCAATCTGACAATTCGAGAGTGACCTAAAGAAGGAGGAGGACTACAAAGTTGTAAAAAAATGTCATCTCGACATTCTTGAGCATGGCTAATTTTATTTTTATTTTGAAGGGAATAATTCAAGAATTACAAAAAAATATATAATCTGCAGATTGTTTTTTACAACGAATATCCAACGTTTTAAAATTTTGAAAATTTAATTGCTTATAATTATGTTATGTATGTGTATGCTTATGTTCTTCTAAATACAAGTATTCTACTAAAAAACATACACTTTTTTATTTGCATGCTTTTTCCTGAGCTTTGCAATCAATTAAGTTCAGATTTGAGAAAATTAAAGAAAAAACAAATTGACAGAATAGGCGAATCCCTCCAGATAATGGTCAGATTATGAGACTGCAACGTCTAGGACGTAAAGATGAACCATGTATATCTTAATCTGACGCGCTTGTGTATTTCAAAATGAGGTTTTTTTTCACATTCTAATAACGGCCGCCTCTGCATCACATTCGAACCGTCAGATTATTATATAAAAGCTTTTTTTAGGTTTACTTAACATCCCCTTAGAAAATCTGAAGCGCTCGAGAAAACATTTTTTTTTTCATTTTCAACCCTTACGTACGACCACCCTTATCATGGAAACAATCACATTAACATACGTACATTTTTAAAAATATGTAGGACATAAATGATATCAATATCTGACGCGCTCGAATATGTCCATGCAATAGTTTTTTACATTTTTGAAAATCTATAGCCGCTTCCCCCACCGATGAAAACGTATACATTATATAACATTTTTTTTATCATCTAAACTTCGCAACCCATTAGGTCTCTATGACGCTTGAGTAAATCCTGATTTAGCATCGTGGGCTCCTCTATTATTATATCTTTCATTTCTAGGGGAGAGAAAACTCAAAAAATGGAATCCAGGAAATTTCTACCTCCTCAACAAACATTCGAGGATATTTGCGATTTTTTACAAAAATTCGCATCTCAAAAAAATCCGGAAACAATTTGAGTTCTCAGGAAATACCAAGTGAGGAAATCTCGATAATCCTTTAGTGACAAAAGTGAAAAAAATTGACATTTCATCCTCGGTCAAGCATCGACACACCCCCCATACCGCATATACAATTTCCAAAACCCCTACGGGCTCCCCCCTAATCATCTTCGATCGCAAACAGCTCTGATTTATCGGATCTAACGCCGAAGGTAGGGTACGAAATCTACATTCACCTATCGAAAGTTTAAATGCAGATACGAGGCACTCTTCTCTTTAATTCGACTCGGTTCTCTTCGCAAAGTGTATCATTTCTCCCAGCTTACCATGGTAAGTGGATTGCAATTCTGATTCTGTGCTTATGCGAGTGTTTTGGGTTTTCGGGGCAGGGGCGGCTTCGAGATTTTGGGCCCAATGGGCGATTAATTAGGGGTGGCCTTCGGTTTTTGGTGGTGTGTTTTGTAAGAGGGTTTATCCAGTGGTTAGAAATAGTAATATATGGGAGACATTTCATTCAGGGTGTCCTTATTCAGTGAGGAATGTGAATACCTTCTATGAGACTCTAGTTTAACACACTTAATATCACTCATAGTACTCTTTCGTTAAATACAACTCTTTGAACATCGAGCGAATTCCTTTTTTTGTTACCTCTCATGTGGAATTTTATGTTCATTATCATTTTTTTGTTACGTATCGAATTGAATGAAAGTAAAAAACTCCACTTTATAGGCTACCCCTATAAAATCACCAACAGGGATATATTATGACGTACACAGTATTGTCATATCTATGAGAAACTGACAACATCTCTATTTTTCTCACGAAGAGTCCGTTCACTGTCATATATTCTTTTTGTTAGCTTTGGAATTCTCGATTTTTAATAATTTATCATAATATTCCTCGAATGCCTCATCTACAATCCTTTCATCAAGTTCATCATTATTCTGCTATTTTCGAAAAATATCTACGTTTTTTTGAAAGTTATATAATTATACAATGTTTTGAAACTTCATAAACGAAACACCATGCTGTTTAATTTGTATAAAATGTTCAATTATTTTCAATTCAATTTATTTTAATTTTTTTCGGGAATAGAATTATCAATAATGTTATCACTCATAGGGTAAGTAAACTTGACATTTCGATGAGAATTTTGTTGCCTGGCAACTCAACGAACGAAACTGCCTCTGAAAAAATATCCGTAGAACGAGTAATTTTTTTCTGGCAGTTTTTTGAGTTAATTTGCCGGAAGGCAACTAAACTTGAATCATAAATGTCAAGTTTTCTTCGACAAAAAAAACTCGAGTGTAATTCGGTACGACCATTTGATTAATACAGTTCAGTTTATTCAATTCAACGGAAAAGTACAATTGTTAAAAACACAAATTCTTATATTTCATATTCACAGATCAGATATACTCTTTTGACAACGCAAGTGAAAAATTAACAAGACGCCGTCAAAGATTTGTTTACAATTCTGGTTGCCTTGCTTTCAAGAGTTAGGTTCCGTTTTGTCACTGAAAAACTTAGGGCAGTTTTTTCGCTGTCATAAGGACAAAATCACGGCGGCTTATGGGATATTTTATACATGAGTTAAATTGTCGAAACTGAATTACTGGGTCTAATTTGATGTTTTTTGGGTTATGGTCAAAAAACAACTCTTTCGAATAGCACTTTCGAAATTCGAACAAAAAAAAAATTATGTAATTTTTCTTCAAAGAAATAATTTTGACAGGTAACAATTGACACTGAGTGACACTTTTGGTATAATTTGAAGTAAACTTATGAAAGTACGATTACATATAAGTCTGTACATGAAAAATATTCTAGATGATGTGGACTTCAATTCTGACACTATATGAATATTACATGTTTTTTAGAAATTATTGTATCTGAGTGGACATAGCTGAAAAAAGAATCAAATTATAAAAGGAAGTAGAATAATAATACAATTAGAAGAACTGATTCAAATAAAAAATATCGAGAGTGGTCTGGAAAGTTTTTCTTTAATTTTTTGATGCATTCGAACAAAAAAAATTCTGTAATTTTTCTTTGAAGAAATAATTTTGACAGGTAACAATTGACACTAAGTGACAGTTTTGGTATAATTTAAAGTAAACTTATAAAAGTTCGGTTACATATTAGTCTGTACCTACATGAAAAATGTTCTAAATGATGTGGACCCCAATTCTGACACTATATGAATATTACATGTCTTTTTAGAAATTACTTTATTTGAGTGTATGTAGCTGAAAAAAAGAATCAAATCATAAAAGGAAGTAGAAAATAAAAGTATAATGAGAAATAAAAAATTCGAGAGTTCTAATTTTTATGTTTTTGTTAAATAAGAAGAATTTGTTTCATTTCTATGCATCTTGTCATCAACTCTCAATATTCAATATCTCTTCGAAATTATTTGCAAAATATTAATCCAACATCAGACGATCAGTCAATATTTAGACTTTATCCGTGGAGAGTTTGAAACTTTTGAGGAACTATTCTTTAGCTATTTATTTATTGAAAAATACAAAACCTCTCTTGAAGAAGTAACATCCAAAATGCAGGTAACACTCTATATTGATATATGTTAATTGTTCGTAGATCATACTCTACATATATATATATATATATATATATATATATATATATATATATATATATATATATATATATATATGTATGTATATATATGTATGTATATATATTTGGAATATATATATGTGTGTATGTGTATATATATATATATGTATATATATATATATATATATATATATATATATATATATATATATATATATATATATACATATATATATATATATGTATATATATATATACATATATATATATATGTATATATGTATATATATATATAGTAGACTATATATATATATATATATATATATATATATATATATATATACATATATATATATATATGTATATATGTATATATATATATGTACGGGCGTATATATATATATCTAAGTCACCGTCATTTGCACTGAGCAAAACGGCTTGTCTGGATTTAGACCTATATTATCCTAGTGTAGTGAAAGACAAAGGATTATAGGATATAATTTATGATAAAATTACACTCACCAGGATAAAATTTCATTCTCAAATCCAGACAAGCTCGTTTTGCTCAGTGAAAAGTGTCCCTTCGGCTCTTCAGTGAGCATGAATTAATAAACTTTTCATAATCTATCCATATGCCCATTGGGGAGCTTGAAGGGTAATTTTCTCTGAGGCACAAGAATTTTTGGGTTCGAGAATGAAGTTCCCTTACGAGTAAAATTTTATTGCATATTACAAATTATCTATTTTTCTTAATTTGGTTGGTTTCTTGACTGCTATTTTGATATACAGAAGTTTTCCATTCTATTTAATATTGATTTGGAGATGCCAAATAATCATTCGGTGTCATGATTGATTTGGTGTTTTGTTCCTTTTCATTTACCATCATCCAGTGAATGTAAGGCCAATTGATGTCAAATTCATAGGTCATGTGATTAGGAATTACCTTGCTGAAGAAAATGATGTTACAAAAAATCGAGATATAGAATATGAAATATGAGTCAAAAAAAATTTTATACAAACAAATAAATGAAATAATATTGTGACAAGAAAATCAAGGTATCGAATGTGAAATACTAGTCGAAGAATGTAAATGAAGAAATAAATTAAATATTATGAAAAAATGTTGGAACCAAGTTTCAAGTTAAGTGTACTCACGACGTTTCGATTGCTGGTATCCACAATAGTCTTCGGGTCACAAAATCATTTCATTTATTTCTTTATATGAAAATTTTTTTGACTCATATTTCATATTCGATATCTCAATTTTTTGTAACAACATTATTTTCTTTGATCAATCAATCCTCAGTTTCATTATTGACAAAAAAAAATTGATTTTGATTTGATTTTCTTACTTGATTTGAATTTTTATTCTTTCGTTCTTAGCAACAGGTTTCAATAGAGTTAATAATATAGATAATAGAAGTCCGAACCATTACCACTCTACAGCCATTCCGTTCTGTAGGCCACATATGCTTTGTTCCGTGCAGTCAGAAGCATACTAATTTCATGCGCGACAATTAAATAGTTTGTTGTTTAGCAAAAAACCTATGGTACACTCTTTTTGATAGATTCTAACTGACATTTTGTCTGAATTCAACGAAATATATGGATTAAAATTCATCGATACTTACATAAGAATTCAAATGTGAATTTAAAGTTTGTGCCACTATCAAAAAATATAAATTTTGTCTTTTTAAAAGAAATGGCGAAGGTGCCAGTGATAATTCCGAACCAATAAAATAAATTCTCAAATACATTCCTCCAATGGAAATATTTCAACTGCATTCAAGTGTAGCGATTGTCCCACTCATAAATATAACTCTGAAAAACTAGTCTGTTTACTAGAAAAGCAAGATTTCACCAGAAGGAATTAATAAAAACCATCAGAAATCACCGTCAATTATAATCACGGTTGCTTCAGCCTCATTACCTGCGCTTCATAAAGTCAATAAAAGACAACCAACTACCAACAAAAAGCCTCCTCGTATTAGAAACTCAAACTCCATTAAATTAATAACATAAAGACGCGTAAATCGAGTCAGGTGTGCCTTGGTGGATATAATTTATGAATATCTATCGTCCAAAACAAGCCGACTTCGATGTTACACTTTCACTGCTTGCAGATGATAAAAAACAGAACTAGTTTTAGTTCCTATTCCGGTTCAGCAAAAATGTATCTCAGACGATAATCAGGTGGGTTTGCACTTATTCGAACAAATGAAAGTTATCTTTCGGTGGCTACCCCCTCAAGGCATGCATTGATGTCTTGGTTTCATTTTGTGTTCACTTGATAATAGTTGGTGATCTTTGTGTTCTTGTACATATTGTTCAGAGGTATGAAATGAAGACGAAAGATGAAGTTTAATGGTCGAAGGTGTGTGTCAAGCTATTTTTTATTCGATCAATAGTTTTGATTCAGACAGCCGGATTAAAAATATTCAGAGTGTCGAAAAAATCCTTCTTTTCAGACAGGGCTTCTCAAAAAATGGTCGCCATTTGAAAAATAAATGTAAGATACGAAATACTATATTGACCTACAGAGGAGAATTTCCCAAAATTCTATTTTCAGAAACAATTTTAGTTTTGTATTTTTTCTTCTAATTCATAAACTATTTGTATGCACTTTCACCATTTTCTCCTGAAGTTGAAGGTAGTAAATTCAATGACAATTAATTTCTCTTAGTTCTGGCGGAGTATTTTCAGTTTCAGAACTGTCGCTATCCATTTTAGTTCAATCTCTTGCAAAGAATTACGGGACAAGAATATTTTACAAATATTTTATGCTTAACGTTTGTTGACATTCAAATGATTAGATAGATGTTGCTCCGTTGCCTAGCAATGGATAGTGTAGTTTGACCCGTAGTTTTCTGGGTTTTTAACCTAACACAATCTGAAAAAATAAGAATTAATATAGGAATCTATACAAGTGTAGAAGGGCAGATTTTTAATCTATCCCGAAAGGTTGCTGCGTTTATTGAAAAACAGTTCTTTCTGGATAGAACAAGTCCAATTAGTCAGCAACTTCTCGTATAACTCAAATTTTGACTATCAAAAAAATAATAAGAATTAATATATATATATATATATATATATATATATATATAGAGTATGTACCCCCGTTTTCTCCTTTGTTTTTCTATATATATTTCTGAAATTCGGAACATTGAATATGCTCACTAAACAGCATTTCTCGACATATCTGAAAGAAAAAAAGGCAACTTCCAATTTTTCCGGAAATGACATCAACTTTCGATTCTTGAATGGGACACCCTGTATATTGTTACATGATCGATTAGGGATGATCATGAGGAATCCAACGATACCAGGTTTGATGATGTTATCTCCAATGACTGCGGAGATATCGCCATTTATTTTATTCATAAGCTCAATGAGTGGGAGAGAGAATTGGATTGACCCGCCAGAAAAAGTTTCTCTCTCCTACTCGTTGAGCTTATGGATAAAATAAATGGCGATATCTCCGCAGTCATTGGAGATAACATCATCAAACCTGGTATCGTTGGATTCCTCATGATCATCCCTAATCGATCATGTAACAATATACAGGGTGTCCCATTCAAGAATCGAAAGTTGATGTCATTTCCGGAAAAATTGGAAGTTGTTTTTTTCTTTCAGATATGTCGAAAAATGCTGTTCAGTGAGCATATTCAATGTTCCAAATTTCAAAAATATATCTAGAAAAACAAAGGAGAAAACGGGGGTGTACTATGAGTCTGTGACACACGGTATATGCGAAATTGGTATTCTGGGAGTTTATCCGTTGATTTGTCGGTATTGACTTTCATATATATATATATATATATATATATATATATATATATATATATATATATATATATATATATATATATATATATATATATATATATATATATATATATATATATATATATATATATATATATATATATATATATATATATATAAGAAATACTTACTTAAAAACTTGTAGACAATTTTCGTAATTGACATTTGTCAAACTATTTCAAATTTGACATAACATTCTGTCCTTCAGTAGGGGCAGCCATCCGCGATCCATATCAAGCGAACTCATAGATATGCATTCTTCACCAGACAACATGATTAAAGCAGATTCCTTTAATTTTCGTTTCCTGCCATTGCTCTCTTTCGTTTTAGTGTCGTTCCATTCTACTGTGTGATCTCCATCGGCAGTAAGAATATGTTCTAATAATTTTGAACCACCAATCTGTCTGTTCCTGATGTACATCTTGTGTTCACTCTTTCGCACTTCCTATGGTCGAGACGTCTCACCGATATATTTTTGATTGCTCGAACAAGGAATTTGACAAATACAATTTTTTGTGTTTTCCTTTGTGTTATTTGGTTTGGTATGTGTAACTATTGACCTTAAAGTAATTTTTGTTTTGAAAGTTGTTCTAACATTATACCTGTTGCTGATCCGTTTCATCTTTTCAAACAAACGAGGGACATAATGTGTAACGTTTGATACAGGTTGTGAATTTTGTGTAGGTTGTATGTCTTCATTGTGAACTATGTTCGGATTTTCAATTTCTGTCGAAGTTTTTTCTATGAATTTTTCTGGATATCCATTTTCTTTCAATACTGAATTTATGAAGTTTATCTCATCATTGATTTTTTCTTGTGAGTTACATACAATTTTTGTTCTATCATGAAGGCATTTTACTATACCTTTCTTGACACTTTAGTGGTGGTTTGAGGTGTAGTGAAGATATCTGTTGGTATGTGTTTTCTTTCGATAAACACTTGTATCTACATGACGTGTCGATTTCTTTATCATTACATCCGGAAATGGAAGTTCATTGTTATTTTCTATTTCCAATTTGAATTTTATTGTTAGTTCTTGTTCGTTAATATGTTCCAAAAATGTGTCAAGTTCATTTTGACCATGATTCCATATAGCAAAAACATCATCAGCATATCTCCACCACACCTTTGGACCATTTGGATAACTTTCATATGAAAATTTTGGCACAGAAATGTCACTTTGCAGCACACTAATCCCAAATTTCATTTACCATTATATCAATGAATATAGGCAGTTGAAATGTGAAAAATAGTAAATGACCCTGAAAGAATGTAAAATTTTAACTCAGCAAGCATTCACTGTACAGAAATTAAAAAAATCTGAAAACTAGATAATTACGAAGCAGTTTCTACTCATTATGCTGTGATTTAATATTTTTCATCTGGTGAATACACTTAAACCATCAATGACAACGGAAAATGCTATAAACATCTGTTACGGTCTTAGAAATTGCATCAAATCATCATTATGACATAAAAGTTGAATCGTTGATGTAACTGATGATTCGCGAATTCGTATGCTTTTTACAGTGGTGTCACACGTCGTTACGCTCATAATATATTGTGTCATTAACCTCAAAACAAATATATTCATGTTTGAATCAGCTTTCGCGAAAAAAATATGGAAATTACAGACTTATTCCGAAAATGCATTTTTGATTATGTACAAGGTTGTTACATAATACTATAGAATTTCTGAATCGTTGTTGTGGTAATGAACTGGATAGAACTTGAAATTGGTACAAGGACAACCAGTGGTTGGGTACTTTTCTACAAATGGGATTTTGGCATAAAGCTCCTCAGTCAAAAATTGTTGCCTTCTTGGCTTGGCTAGTTTCATCGTTCAAGATGAAAGTATCCCATATAGACTACAAGCTCATAATATTTTTTGAGGTGTCGGTTATTGAAAATGATGTATAAATAGTATATTATATTAATAGTGCGGAAAGTGACATTTTCCACACGAGTGGGAACTATTGCAGCACGAGGCGTAAGCAAAATCTCTTTCGCACAAGTAATGTATACTATTTTCCCTACGACCACCTACTTTATTAAACAATATGTTAATATCAGATCGTGTATATTAAGTTGCCTGACTGATCTTGTGTTTTATTTGTGACAGTCCATGTTTGTATATTGTTTCTAGGAATATTTCTCTCATGTTTAAATGTCCCATAAGAGCAATGCAATTATCGAAAACTCACAGCGGTAATTGCATGTATCAAGTCACCATAACAACACATTTGAAACCGTATCGCTAGACGTCAGTAAACAACACAAACAAATGTCAGATAGACTCCAAAAATAGAAAAACATTTCGCGTTTAGGTGAGTACTCCATACAATCTTTAGACGAAAGTATAAATGAACAAAAAATAACATTTCTCTGAGAATTTCTCTATTAGTGAAATATTCCAATGAATTATATCCGTGCATAAAAATGACCAGATAATTTTGCATTCAAGCGTGATATCTTATGCAAATTGCATTCGGTTATTTTCATATTTTGTAAAAGAACCCTCGTCCTTCGGACTCGGGCACTTTCGTCAAAATATGAAAATAAACTTGCAATTTTTAGATATCACGCTTTCTTGCAAAATTATCGGTAATTTTTATGCACTCGTGCAATTATAACCGAAAAGTGCACTTGAATTTACAATCACTTTCAAAGTAAAAAATGTCATCAAGTACTTATTTTGAGATACAACTGGGGAACAAATTGAATAATTCGGAACTATAAAACGTTAAAATCTGAATTATCTCAGTTGGTAGAGTATCCGGTCAACACTTTTTTTTCTTTTATTTTTTGTAAATAATTAGTTTTTATTCCAGTTTTCATGTGAATAATGTCAATAGGGTAGAGCAATTAATAATTGCATCTGTAAATCTTACAGGATTCACGGGTTTGACGGCTTATTGACTATTTATCCTTGCAAAATATTCAAGTACCTAAAAAAAATGGATAAAAAATAGTTAATGTGCCCCGTTTATCATTCAATCAAACTAACAATCTTTTTGGATTTACTTCAAAGTATAATACGAAATAATATTCGAAATTACGATTGAATTGGTCTGATGGTGTTTGCAGGAAATAAATTAGTGATTCCAGCTTGCAAAATTCATTTTTTTTGTGTAAACACAAGGGTTAAGCTTATGCATTGATTGTTGTTAGTTTTCAATATCCTCTTGGATAACAAAATGAGACTTCCATTCAGAAGCACTGTTATTTTCAACTCCTTGGCGAAATTTGAGAACGTTTTGAAAATGGTCGAAGAGAAATATTTCATTCCAAAAATCGACGAAGGAAATGAGAAGGAATTGAATTTTGTGGAGTAACTACTTGTTAATGTTAATGATGATAAAAACATATTGTTCTTTCCTCAATCAATGAAACATTGAAAGCTAAATTCCAGTCGCTTCGTTAAATCGACCGAAAAAAATTGAAGCCGAATTATAAAAGCGTTTTAAACTACCGTTGTATGCGCCTTCGCCAATTCTTCGACTTTTTCAAATCGCGCTGAAATTTTAAATTATATCCAGATTCACACAAAAGTGAAGACCTGTAATGTTCAAAGAACAACGACTGAATCAAGAGACAGGGGAAACGAATTAACATTCACTTTGAATTTTCGAAGTTTGTAAACCTCAGGAAAAACCTCTCCCGGCAAGGAGTTCCAAAGCTCAGCTTTCCTATTGAGAAAAGATCGCTGATCAAGAGAGGTTCGAGAGGTCTCTGAGCTCACAACAAAGGGGTGGGAATTCTGTACTCGTCGGGTCATCCGTGTAACGATGGAACGAGTGATGACAATTCAGAAGAGCACCGACCGTGGAAATATCTACAGCAGAGAGACGAGTCTTCGACCCTTCTATGATGTTCCGAAGAAGTGAGCGAGTATGTGAGCGAAGAATCACCAATAAGACGGATTACCTTCATCTAAATCGAATCAAAGAGCTTCAATGAATATTTTGGTGCTGAGCTTCATACATATGAGAACTGTATTCCAAGACAGGTCGTATCTGAGCCTTGTAAATCATTAGAAGCTGACGAGAAGTGAAGTAGAAATCCAAACTTCTGGGGAGCACCTTTAGCACGCATGGGATATTCTTACTGATCGTAATTCCTAGCATCGAGATACTTGACTTTGTAGGAACAGTTACTCCTACATCTTATAATGCTAGATAATGTCAGATCAGCTTCTTTTGAGAAAAGACATAACTGGGGTTTCCCAGCATCAAATTCCACCAAGTTGATATGACATTCTATTAATTTTGTCGTCATTTTTAATTTTATTGACGTGAATGTCTCTCCAAATTTTTGTTTCTCCTGCTGTCCAAGATGAAAAACTGGAAAAGTGTAACCCGTTATATTAGCACAGAGTCGTGCAAAAATTTTCACTTTGAACTTCAAAAGTACCCTCTGAAAATATTGCTCTGTATTATTATGTAGTTTTCACATTCTATATTCATAGTTTGATTGGATGATTTTCCACATGTAAAATTAGCATTTCAAAACAGCCATCTCATCTTTCTTTGTGCACTTAGTTAACAAAGTGAGTGGAAACTTTGTACCTGAATTACATATTCACCAATTTGATTTAAAAAAATGACCGGAAGGAAATAGGTCCTTTTTGTTTTTTTTCTGTGCATCTTTAAATTCTATCTGCAATTAGCACAATTTTTTTCGAATACTGAGCCAAATATAAAAGGTTTTTTGACTCAACTCGCCAGTTCCATAGCCAAACCATTTTTCAACTGGTTTCCACTTGTTTCAGATGCAGTCACTATTCCTCTTCCCCTTTCTCTTCTTGGCTGTCTCTGCCGGGACTAGAGACACTTCGAAAACCACTTTGGAAGACATCGAAAGAGACTACATAACGACCCAGATGAATACGAAACTAACACCCCCACCGGCTCCAAAAGTCCCCGCAAAATCCCCCACCCAATTCGGTTTCGTACCGACGAAAACCCTGACAAACTACGTCCAAAAAGAACCCAAAATAAACTACGAGCTGCAGTTCCAACTGGGAGACTTGCAGCAGTACTTGGGGGGACAGCAGTACTCTGAGGGGCAGCAGTACTCTGGGGGGCAGCAGTACTCTGGGGGAGTTCAGTACGCTCAGAGCGAACAGTTTAGCGCTCCCCAGAAATACAGTACAGACTCGACGATTTCGAGCTCGCCCAAGTATACGGGGCCGTCCAAAAAACCCGCTGTCCAAGCCTATTTTGTTCCCCAAGCGCAAGGGCAGTACAACAACTTTGAGAACTTGCAGTTCCTTTCGGACAACACCATCAGCCAGCAGGGTGCGCAGCAGTACTTCACTCCACAGTACGTCTACCTTCAACAGTACCAGGCGCCCAGCAGTTCTGTACAGACGGTAGTTGATTCTAAAGGTGAGAGGTTTTTCAATTGTAGAGCATTTTTCAAAAGTTTCCTTACATTATCGACGATTTTGACGATTTTGTTACGTTGGCAGTGGATAGTGTTTTGGTGTTCCTCAGGGATCAGCTTTGGGGCTCAATTTATGCATTGTTTATGCTAGAACTTTCGGTTGTTCGTAACTTATTCATCAACCGATCATCCGACTGAGATGAAACTTCGATAAGTTGTTGTTGAGTTGTCTCAACTATAACTTCAAAGGCAACATATACAGAAATTGTGTAGTCAAGTATTACTGATAATATATGTATACTCAACTAGGGTGGATTCAGGAGGTTGGCAACTGACAAAAATCTGAGCAATCAACCAGCGGACATAATCAGTGATTTTTTTATTTTCCTCTTTCGCACAAATTTTTTTCAGATTCTGCGTGCAGTCATTCATATTTGTTTCTATCAACATCAAAGAGAAGTTTTTTAAAATTCATGATTAGTGGAATAGTTGTTCGTGTACCATAACAAGACTATAATAAAGTTTCCATCCGAGTGCAACAATTTACAAGGTCGAGAAGTTTCGACCCGAGATATTGAGAGTCGACCGAGATAATTGAACATTGATTAACATCAACACTGGTAGGTTGTACCGACCCAGTAGCACTGTGGGTTTTCCTACAGTTCAAATAGCAAATAGGCTACCGTGAAATTCAGTAAGACGCCCCAGAGCATTTCAGCACCCAAGCTGATCACCTGCCCCTTGTCTGCACAAGGCTCTGGCTTCAGCGCATATGAATGAATAACTCTAGTATCGGCGTTTGGGCATCACATCAGATGAGGTTACTGTTTCTTTAAATTTCGTGTTATTTCGATGGCAACGATGTAAACTTTTCAATTCATAAAACACGTGAATTGTTCTGTAAAATTAAATGGGAACATAAGGTAACTCTGCAAAAATATGTAGCATCTTGAAAACAACTGTACCCTGGGGATTCTGAGACAGCGTTTCCAATGAAAACAAAAAAAAAATTCTCTTGGCATTTATGGAAAGTTCTCAAACTTTTTAGAAAATCGCATTGATGCATAATTACATGAGATAAGTCATCAACTTTGAATCGCAAACAAAAATAGAAAGATTGATTTTCGTGGGAATATTGATCACATTATTCTCATATTTCCTACGAGTAGTACGGGTACGTATTGAATCGATCATAATTTGAATTTCTTTATACGAGTACATATATGACAATATTTTCAATGCTCACCACAATAATTTGATAGTTTGATGAATTAAAAACGGTATATGATTCATAATGAAAAGAAACGGAACAATCGGTATCTACTACTGATACCTGTTGATCTGAAACAAACGAGCATCAGGATTGGAAAACGAATAAAAGTAGACACTTCATTTGTTGCAACGCATGTCGGGTGGCAAGTAGTTTCCATATGAAACAAAAAAATTGGTCAAAATCATCATCAAAGTCATTTTCTCCCAACAGGGTCCCAGCAATACCTCACATACCTGTCAACGTACCAAGCTCCATCTTCCGCGCAGACACAGAACTACGACAGCGTCGTCTACAACGCAGGATCAGAGCAGACTTACCAGATCCCACAAGAAACTCCCACGTACAACACCGTACAGTACTCCCAGAAAGAAGAGCTTACGCAGTACACACAACCGAAGAGCTTGTATACGAAGGCAAACTTTGTCGTGAAGAGGCAGCCCAAGAGCCTTTTGGATTCGTACGTTCCTTCCTATTTGCAACTGCAGTTTTTCAGACAAGCACACCAGAACGCTATTCCAGAGAGTTTCGGTAAACAGCACAGACACAGTTACAGGGCTGTGGATTCTGGTTCGGTAGGAAACTACAACTTCAGGCCTAGTACGTACAGGCACTGAGCCTGTCGAGGTGTCTGTGCAGTTTCAAATAATGGTTCTAGGTCTACTTAGGATTACGGAATATAATGGTGGAAAAACTATTACGCCATTGTTTACTCGAAATTACAGGTGTGCCATGGTAATTGAATTCTCCTGTATTCAAAATTTCCAATTCTGATAGGTCAGAAAATTTGCTATGGAAAAATACGATATACACATTTATTCTTATAACTCATTTGGTTTCCTGTTTATGCGTATTCACGTATATAGGTATGAACTGTCTCATTTGAAAGAATATTTTGCTTCATGGACCTTATTTATACATCTTTCACATCAAACTATTATCATTTATCAAAATCCCACAAGGAAGAAACATTTCACCAAAAAAATATTTTTTGCAAATTTTTGTTATTATATTTTATTACCAGAACTCTTATAGGGAATATCCCTACATTTATCAGTCTTTTGAATCGATATTCTATTGTTATTTGTACCCAAATGCGTGAACCCTTCGTTTTCATTTTCTGGCTTTTCCTGTCCCTTGTGCATTTCAACTTCATTTTTATCGCTTACTTATATCTCAAAATTTTTCCTAAAAAGGTTTTCTGATCCTTATATATTCTGGACTTTTCTCTCTGTACTTTCCATTATTTTTTGACCTATAAACTCAATAATAAATCATCTGTACACATTTCCAGTCGCTGTTAACATCCTGTCTTTTGTCTTTTCAACAAATCCTGCTTTGCTCATCCTCTTTTTATTCCTGATTTTCAACTAAGTGATCATATAATAACTTTCCTCCATTCATATCTCCATAAACAAAGGTTTCCTTCCATTTTTCACCTATTGAATGAATAATAATTTACTGCTCATTTCATACTTAAGATTTCATCACTATTGTATATAAAAATATTTCACCTATCTCACACCACCTAGCATTCACTTTTTTGACGTTCTAAATATTCTCTGTTTATAAAATTCGAATGTTTCTTGGAATGAATGAATGATGTATGATTATGCTATTCTCCATAGTTTTGCCAGAGATTTCATTACTGATATAATTCCAGAGAGGGCAATTGAAATATTTCTATATATTTCCTAGCATAGGCCTGGAACCACGTACCAATTTATTACAAAGTCTGTTATTAATTGTGATTGTATATTTTGTTATTGTAAGTACTCGATTGAACTGTTGTGCCTTTAGTAGCTATTTCAAAGCAGTCACGGTCAGTTCTTTTCGAATATTCACCTCTCTGTTTATGATTGTTGGCGAAACTTCAGCTTGTCCAACGCAATTTGGCAGAAAATCCGTCCCACTTTTAGTTGCGCAGTGAAATTGCCTGTAGGTTTCAAATGACCGCTTGTCCTGCATTGCGCATTAAGTCATTATTTCCGATGCCAGGTTGAGTTGGATGAGCTGTACCTTCGACTCTTGTTGACTAGTATAGTTTAGAAATACCATTGCATATAGGTGTCAATGCAAATATAAAGTTCTTTATATGAAATGCAAATCACTCAATAAACTCATTTTATTAAAACATAAAGTTATTTCTCTTCAACCCGCCCATATATCCTAAATACCAGTATCACAGCCTACAGTGTTTGACTAGAGATTTCTTTTCGCTATTTTGTTAGATTCACTCAAGGACATCATAAACGACAAGTTAACCCCTGTTCGTATTTCTGAAAAAACAATTTTCATTTTCAACCCAAAAACGCCAATGTTTTTCTATCCAAAATAAACTTTCTACTAGAGCCCTGAAAGTTCGTAAGGCCTTCACAGGACCTTCTTCATACAGAAAATAATACATTTTAGATTCAAATGTTTTCTTCAGAGAATGTGATAACTCGAGAATTACCAATTATACTAGAATATCGCGAGAAAGCTCAGGAGATGACGTTACTACATACAGGTTAGAACGTTGTTTGTAGGAATACAGGATAGACAGCCCATATATATATTAATATATGATGACTCAGCCAACACTATGGAAATATCATTTGAAGAGATGTATACCACGAGTAGATGGCACTAGTGATTTCGTTTCCAAGTCATGTCTTTGCCCTAAATTTTCTTACAGACGTTTTTGCTTTCACCAAGATAATAAGATGACAATCAATCCAGGATTTTTTCGTCTATGTTGATGATCATTTATGTGTTGAGGATTGATGAATGCCTGGACTTTCACTACTTGAAGAAACTTCTATTACTGAATCTATTATGAAGCTTTATTAGCTTTCTTTCATCATTTCAATCGAACTGACGTATAGAACTCTGCACCTATTTTTCCCTTCGAGTAGAAACTTCGTCGCGCATTGTCAAGTAAACGGAAATAAGGATATTTTACTGTAAATGGCGTAACAAAAACGCTTCAAAACGTTTTTACACAGGTCTAACAGCTTAAAGCCGCTGCACAAAATTTGAGTTTTCCATGTGAAATGTCAAATTTTGTGAATCTGCTTTAACCGCTATATTCTGTTTGACGAAGCCATCGGCCTCGTATAACAGCGCTCGAAGCATCTTCACAAAATGTGACATTACACCATGGAAAACTTGACAGTTTTCGGGAGCATCTCGTTCTACCCACATTTCGTTCTGCCCACAGTCTCCGAACATACCCGAATAATTCAACTTTTGCAAAATTCACCTTTTCTTTTTGTCGATAGGCCCCCAATGAATGTGTTAGGCTGGATTCAGACAGATCCGAAATTCGATCGTACGACGATCAGATAGCTTTCCGATTGGTCTAAATTCAAATTCAGACCAATTTACACCAATCAGAAAGCTGTCTGATCGTCGTACGATCGGATTTCGGATCTGTCTGAATCCAGCCTTAGGCTGGGTCAGGTTAGTTAGGTTTGGTTATATTGGGTTAATAAAAAATTGGAGAATATTCGGTGAATTTCACGAAAGACATCATTCGGGTATGTTCGGAGACTGTGGGCAGAACGAAATGTGGGTAGAACGCAGCGCAACGCACCCCAGTTTTCTATGGTGAAGTGTCAAATTTTGTGAGGCAGCTTTATTTTATTAGCTTTGAGCGCTGTAAGCTGATAGTGTTATACGCAGCCATTTCTCGTGTTATGTCACTGTCACTTCGTAACTTTTGTTTACTGTTATTGTTTTGATTATTTGGAGAAATATTTTTGAGTAAAAATGACTTGCAATTGATTCTCGAAGTCCTCACCTGCTGCTATGAAGAAGGGCAATAGAAAATGTAGGCTAACAAACGAGAACGAAAATGGTGTCTACAAAGCTGAAATATTTGGCAACAACTTCAGTCCTCTTTACATTACTGACCATTTTATATCTCAGCACATCGAAGCAAGAAGAAGTTTACATCAAGATAATCGAACATGAAGAAGAAAAAGCGGAAGAGAACAGATTGGGTCATTTCAACAATACGAAGCTCTTTCACATGGACAACTTCCACTACATTCACCAAAACAAGAGTATTTGCCAAGATGACACGAATATCAAAGCAATATTCATAGTGACTTCCTACTTCGGGAATGTCGAAACACGAAGTGCCATGCGCAGAGCATTCTCTTCAGAAGATCTGAGGCACCTCAACTTTCGTAGGGTGTTTTTGTTGGGGCAAGCACCCTCTGATAAATATACCACCCAGAAAGCCATTGACAGCGAGAATCAAAGATTCGGAGACCTAATCCAAGGTAACTTCATTGAAGCTTATAGAAACCTAACCTACAAACACGTAATGGGGTTAAAATGGGCTTCAGAATATTGCTATAATGCTCAGTATATCGTGAAAATGGATGATGATATCGTCGTGAATGTGGAGAAAGTTTCTGCTCTATTGGACACCCTCAAGGTGCCAAGTAGGAAGAATGCAATCGTGGGATATATTTTGAGGGGTATGACTCCTGTCAGAGAGCCTGCAAATAAATGGTATGTCACCAGGGAAGAGTATGAATCTTCTAGCTATCCTCCGTTCGTGTCTGGCTGGTTTTATATAACAACACCCCAAACAGCTGCCAAGCTAGTCAAACTAAGCGAGATTACTAAGTATTTTTGGATTGATGATACTTATGTGACAGGAATCCTAGCACAACAACTAAAAGTAAGGCACTACGACATTGGAAAGTATTTTGCCGTCCATTCTGAATATATGGAATGTTGTTTGGACGACATCAGGACCAAAAGCCTAAAGTGTGATTTTCTGATAGGTCCCAATGGTGGGAATAACAACTTATTTTATGATTTCAATATGGCAGTTAATATTTGTAACTTGAACTTGTGTAATAATAGGACGAGGCCGGTAAATGAGACTTGTGTAGCTAAAAAAAATTTCAGTCTGGGTAGGGGAAAAGCTTTTGTAGATAACTATAAGTTGCACTGACGATGGAATTGATTTGAGGAAACTATATATATATATATGTATATATATATATATATTTATATATATATATATATATATATATATATATATATATATATATTTAAAATGAAGCTTTTCACGGATGCTTGAGTATGCGAAATTGGTATTCTGGGAGTTTATCCGTTGGTTCTTAAAACCTCAAAGGAGTATATAGCATCACATGAGGGGATATATTGGCCAGACGAATAGGAGAATGTCAGCTAGAGTGCAGGAACACAAAAATAGCATAAGTACAAAACATACATCTTCCGCCCTCTTTCAACACCACCACCAGACTGGTCACAAAATAAATTTCGAGGCAGCAAAGCAAATAGCGCAGGTGAACGATTTCAGAACACGCCAAATTAGGGAAGCCATCGAGATAGAAAAACATGGAGAAATAAACAAAAGAGACGACTCTCAAAATATACCAAATGTCTGGAGGGCTTTCATAAAAAAAACAGTTCAGGAAATGGTCCTTCGGTGGATGCAGGTCACCACGAACCAGACCGACCGTTATTACCTGAACAGTCATTAGCCAAAGGTCCGACAACCATAATCGATCCGACGACTGAGGGAACGGATCATATCGGCTACAATTTACGACAGAGAAACTATTTCAAGACTGGCAGAAGTTTTTCAAACAACAGTTGCTAGCACCAAGTAGGAGCAGTAACATTCTTGAAAATGCCAACTGAGATGTTGGCGAAACGTCGAAAGTCAATACCGACAAACCAACGGATAAACTCCCAGAATACCAATTTCGTGTATATATATATATATATATATATATATATATTATATATATATTCTATGTATAATTATCAGTCAGGTGCAGAGTTTAGAAGAGTAAAAAATCTTCACCCAGATATAATACAAAATTAACTGTAGAGTATACTAATAATGAAATATTTATATTTTGTTAAATGTTGTTGATAACTGATTAAATATTTTTATATTACTAGAGTTTGTTTAAAAAAAATGGTTCAAGGAAGTTACCTAATTTTCTCTCATTTTATAATTTTCATTGGTAACCAACTAGACTAGTATCAAAAACATAAACTTCAACACGAGAAATGGTACCTTGAGTGCAAAAATAATTATAGTGGAATCTTTTATTTGGTGGTTATTGAAACATAAACTTTTCATTTAGATTTTTTTGAAAATATTCACATTAAAAATCGATACTTGGCCAGGTGTAAATTAGAGAAATTCACGTCATCGACGATAGTGAAAGTTTCAAGAACTCTGATAATCTGAATCTCGGAAACAGCTCCATCGATTGTCGTCATATTTTGACATTTTTAGGGCTATTGAAAATTTGTTTCGAAACGTACATGCTAGAAGATTTAGACAAATTCAAAGATAACTTATGTTGATTCAATCAGCTCGTTATTATCTTGATTCAAAAAGTTTTGAATATGTGCAATAATTCTTCATGACTCTTCCTGACGTCTATTGGCGAGTAGTAATTCTATTATTTCAGGCAATCACTCTGACATCTATTGGCAAGTAGTAATACTATTATTTTTTTAATTGGGAGTAACTTACTACTCTACCGACACAGCAACATTAAAGCTACATCAGTAGATGGCGTTGTTACGCAACATCAAAGGACCAATTTCATCACTCTCATTTAATGAAGGTTTAAACAGCTAGGTTTTATCACTGAGGAAAAAGGAATCTGATGGGCAAATCCATAGCAACAGAACCTAGCTAATAAAAACCACAATTAAAGCTAAGCGGTGCAGCCAATGTGTTTTTCATTTGTGTTTAGAACAAGAAAATCAATTGTTCATTTATATTATTGTGTATTAATTCTTCATTCAAATCTATCTATTTAATACCTTTAAACGAGGAATATATTTATACACAATGAGTTCATATTTTATATTATTATGTCGGTAAGATAAGAAATATTCAATTTTCATCTGTGTGTAATTCGTATCTGTATATTACAAAAAAACACGATTCATCAAAACAAATAAATACCTGTCAAAGCTCGGTCATCCAGGTACTTCTATATTATAAATCTGATTGCACTAGAGGACGCAAACAAATTTTTGAAAAAGTATATAAATTCAATATAAAACTTTTGTAACTCCTAGGTGTCCAGAAAATGAATTATGAAGTAGAAAAAATTCGAAGTTGAAAGAAATAATCTGCCAAAATTGGAACTTCTATAACTCCTAGGTAATCCAGAGGATAAATTGAAGTACAGAATAGTCGAGTATATATTAAATCAGTTGTCAAAATGGAAACAAAGGGAACATTGGCGAAACTCAATGAGCTATTAAAACTCGCTTCAAAGAACATTATGTTCACATAAGATACCGATGGACGAAAAAGTCCAGTGGGAGAAACAAATATTTGCAAGGTTCTACATCAGCTCCCAACCGATGTTATTGTTGTCACTCCTCTAGTAGAAATCAAGAATTGGGCTTAGTTTCGATGAATCCATTTGACCTACACACTATTCGTCAGCCACTACAAATGATGTCATTTGAGGAAAACTTTTTCCGACCTTGATATCTAGTCCTATTTAAAATTCAGAAGGGGGACTTTCAACGTCCACCTTGTATATGAATAAACTAAGCCTAGAAAAACATTTTAGGCGATATGAAGTACGTCACTGGCTCTCAGTTGAAATCCTTAGATCAAAATAAAACAATCCGTTAGTAAAATGAATTTTATTTTACCATCTCAGGAATGTGTATGAATTTCAATAAAAAACATTTGGTTCACATATCACCTAACGATTTCCACTATTTGTCCACTAGAATTTGTACGAACATATCTAGAATATATAGCATGAAACGAGGGCCCACGTATCGGACCTTGTGGCACTCCACAAGTAATTTCTGGAACCAACTTTATCGACAATAACATTACAGCCAGTATTGATATCACCTAATTTAAAACAGTAAAAATAATCTGTTAAAAAAATAATCTCTCCCTCCCAGTATAAGAAGTATGCCCTCATTCCCTCAAAGACCCATATTCCTCAACCGGATCCTGTCTACTTTGGCCCAGTCCATCTTGGACAGCGGATAAGGTCCGTGACGATCCTTCACGAGCCAGAAAGCGTCGACAACTTCCCCTTCTTTATCGTCTGAAACTTGCTCGATGTGCAGATGAGTGCTATTGTAAGCCTTCAGTCTGGTGTAACCGTAATCGTTGCTTCGGAATGCTGACCAAGGAGGTTTCACCCAAAAGTTGTCTCTAAATAAAGAAAATACATCGATACAAAGATTCAAAGAATTGACAAAAAAGTTTTTATACTCAATTATATTCGTCGAATCATCTCATTTTCTTCATTCCTCACATGTGCCTTTCCTCTAACGCTCTCTTCCTCACAAAGTCTATTATCTCTTTCCTTATAAATTTCTACCCAGTCAAACTTTTACTCTTCCATCTCTCCTCCCTCCTTTTCCAGCTATCCGTTTTTTCTACTTTACTACAATTTTTTTGTTCTTTATTGGCACACTATCTCGTTCTCACCACATCTATCCTAACTTTTTTCTATCTCTTCTTCCATTCACAATTCGCTCTTCATTTCCCGTCAGTAACTTACCTTTATCATCACCTATTTTCGTGGCTCTCATTTCTTTATCCCTTCCTAATTTCTCCTTTCATTCATTCATCTTAAAATCTAATACTTTTTTTTCGAATGACGAAAAAGGTAACGTCCATTGACATTACAACCGACGACTGGGAAACAAGCAAGATAAAATACTTCAAGTATCGAATTCAAGATGTATACAAACTCTGCTGCGTAGACTGATATGCTTTTGTCCAAAACAGGGCAAGCTCATGCGCCGCCGGTCGGACGCGATTCAATACCCGGCGCGGCAATAACAAAAATAGTAGTGGCAAAAATAGCTCACCTGCCCTCTTTGCACCCCGCCGAGCCTGTGATGAACTGGACGGGAGCTTTCGGATTGACGTACGGCCGTTCGTAGCTGCCGTTGTACACGGTGTAGTTGTAAATGGGCCAGAGACGTTCGTAAGAGTGTTCGTGCGCCCAAATCTCGAGGTCGACGCCGTAGTTGTAGAAGAGATCTTCGAGACCGAAAAAGTGCAGGAAAGGCAAGCCGACTCTCGTCAGCGTCTCGTGATGGCGGCAATCGTCGTCGTCGTCGTTCGAGCAGTACATGGGTCGGTGGCCCATCACGACGATCCAAGGGCGTTTCTGTCTGTTCTCCGGCAGGTTCGCCTGTGATATACGAGATTAGTCGTCGTTCGTATCGGTTTGGGACAATACCCGTCGAGGTACTAATCAAATCAAAATATACTTTATTGCCTGAAGATTTGCATCTTATTGACAAAGTCAAAGAAATACAAATGTAGATATAAAATAGCATCAAAAATGTATATATATATATATATAGAACACTATAATGTAAAATAAGTCATAAACAATAAATTGTTAAATTATTCTTAAAAAGATTCCCTAAAATATTCCTCCAAGCTATAATAGGGTCTGTCACCGCCTTTTTGAAATGGATGTTGCTCAGATTTGCAGATATTATTTCTAATGGTAAATGATTGAACAATTTACCACCATTATAATATATAGAGTCTCTAATTAGATTCGAAGTCGGGATGGGAAGTCTAAAGGTATAAATGCTATTACGAGTAGCATATGGAGTAGAAACAAAGTTGAGCTTCGATTTATTTTTATAGATGAGGCAAACTGTCTCAAGGATAAAAAGTGCGATGACTGTCAAAATTTTATTGGTAGCGAACAAATTCCTGCATGATACTCTGGGTTCGACTTTACAAAGACACCTTAGTGCCCTCTTATATAATATCAACACAGAAGAGAGAAGGGATGAGTTGCATGCTCCCCAAATCGCTACTTCATATCGTAACTGAGATTCAATAAGAGCATGGTAAACGGTTTTTGCGATATGGAAACCCAACTCATTGGAAACCACTCTCACTGCATAACACCCGGAGGAAATCCTACTCTTAAGTTGTTTAAGGTGTTCATCAAATTTCAGCCTATTGTCAATTAATACACCGAGAAATTTCGTGTGTAATTTATTTTGCAATGCGGCAGAGTCTATTTGAATTTCTTCAAGCAAGCATTTAAATGATATTATATTCGTTTTCGATGCTTATAAAGATAATAAATTGGCATCGCACCAGCTTTTCACCTTCTCCAAGTCGGATGATGTTGTCTTATGTAGTTCCACTGAGTTTTTTTCCTTTCACAAAATCGTTGTATCATCCGCGAATAGAGTGAAACTACCAGATATGTCGATCATAGATAAGTCATTTATATACAACAAAAACAGTATAGGACCCAACACAGAACTCTGTGGTACACCAGATTCAATGGCCCTGTTCTCCGAGAGTTCCGCCGTCCTCACCATTTGACTCCGCCCTGAAAGGTACGATTCAAACCAAGTGTTCGTCACACCTCTACATACATATTGATGAAATTTTTTTAGTAGAATTTCATGGTTGACGCAATCAAACGCATTTGAAATATCACAAAAAATTGCAGCGGCTACTTCACTAGCACGGCGAAGACGATAAGGAGCGTTCAGAGTCTTTGGTACTTTTGAGGGGAAACCATCGACTTCGATAGAGTTTTCGGTGGGAACTCGAAAGTCTCATTAGGAAGTCGTATGTTTTAAACTTGAACCTTGAAGCTCAAAAACGTTTTCATGAAAACATTCTGAATATACGACATGTTCCTTTCGAGATGGATGAAAACAAGATAATCAAGTGAAAAATTAAATACGTATTCGTCGAGATGATGCCAACTTGGTTGGCAGAACCGATATTTCAGCTTGTGTGAAGCACGAAAACGCAGATGGGGTACTCTCGATGACGTTTACCTTAATCAAGTCATCCTCCAGCCACTGGTATTGGAAAACGAGAGGTTTTATTCCGTAATTGACGAAGTAATACACCTCGGTGGAGATGGATATGATGTGCATGGGACCCATGTCGAAGCTGTACATGTAAGATTCCGAACCGCTGGGCATGCTGAATCTCTCCCTGTAGTTGCTAAAATTGCTACAAAAAAAAATAATTCACTGCCATGCAAAGAAATCAAACAACAGCTCAAATATCGAAAGAATAATTCGAACCACGATTGTTTGATGAAACTTTAAAAAAATTAATCGGGTAGACAACCAAATTGAAATCGAACGATCTGAACAGGGAAATTTAAAAGCTTTCTCGTGAAATCGGGATTTTTTAGAGCCCCCTTTTTTTTATTTTTTTTCATTTGTAACTTCAACAATCTAATAAGTAATATCAGAATCGAATGTATGAACCGCCATTTTCACGTCGTATTTTCAACTTGAAACTATTTCAAATTTGGTCAGTATTTTTTAATCCTCATTTTAGTTTCATATATCCTTTAAGATACTTGAGTTTGAATTTTTTTTCTGTTTTATTGTCGATATGCACATATCAATATTTATCACTATTTTCATTTTTAATTTCTATTATTCACTATTTCCTATAATTTATTTCATTTTTTCTATTTATTTTTAATTTCGATTTTTATCAATATTTTCATTATTCACTATTTTCAATATTTCATCAAATTTTTTTTTTTCATTTTTTTGCTATTTTACTCAAATCGTTGTTTTTTGTACCTTCTCTTTACCGCATTAGGGAGGTAAATACTACTTTCCCCAACACTAAAAACAATTGCACTTTACCATCTTTCATTTACAGTAATTGGATAATGTGCTTATTTCTAACGTAATTTTAGGTAGGAAAGTAATGAATTGTTGACTTGGAAGAAGACGAAGTCGGCAAAACACTTGTGACCTCTTGGCTTTTTTCCGACTCCTCCTTCTTCTTCTCTTATGCGAAACGTCACTCTGCCCATCGGAATTCACGAAGATGAAATTTCTCCCTCGAGAAATAGCTTACCTCGCCTTTCAGCTAGAGCTAGAGCAAGAGAAATTCTTCAGTTTCCGCCTCGGTATATAATATACTATTTTCTACTGCCTCCGTAAATATGCCGATTTCTTTAACGATTACTAAAACGGATTAGTAGGCGATTCCAGCCAGCTGAATCGTTATATGATTTCATATCCACGCAAGGTAAGATATGATTTCCACCAATCACAGAAAAGAAAATACCTGGCTACCAGGGACAACCCTGTAGAAACGTCACAATTGTAATGTGTCCACCTTCAAACAAGAAATCCAAGTTGTTTCATTCAAACAAATGGATTTACTTATAACTGAAATATTTTCTTGTTTATTGACTCAAATTTGAATTGTTACAATTGATGTTTTTTTTGTGGAATTGAACGACTTACATCTACTCTTCAAACCAATAATTACCTGAAATTATACATTCTGAGTGGCCTAGTTGGTTAGAGTGTTAGCCCTCTGAGACGATCCACTTTACAGTCTTGGGTTCGAGTCTCACCAAAACCGACTTTTTTCTTGCATTTTTTCAATTTCACATCACTATTTATTTCGTATTGTTCAATATTGAATTTAATAAAGTTTCTTTTCTTTGAGTCAAACTGAATGTATTAAAGACCAAAGCCATGATAATTACAACAAAATACAAACACAACAGCATAAATTGTAATACCTCAAATCTTACCATTGATAATCAACAAATTGAAATAGTGAACACAACAAAATATCTCGGATTTCAACTGGATAATATATTATAATTTGATGCACATTTTGAATATATCTCTAAGAAAATTGCAAAAAAATTATACTTTTTTTCTAGAATTGCCAATAATTTATCATATGAGACAAAGGTTACTGTTTATAAGTCTATAGTTCAGCCTCATTTTGACTACTGTTCGACTGTTTTACATTTATTTAATCTCAACAAGCTGTCACAACTTCAAAAACTTCAAAATCGTGGCATGAGAATAATCTTGAGATGTAGCAGATATACTCCCATTAATACAATGTTGGATACTTTGCAATGGCATTCTGTTCCTCAAAGATTGTTTTATCTAACCATGACTTTTGTTCACGAAGTATTAAACAACTTGGGACCTTCATATTTTCAGCAATACATATGTTATGCTCATAATATTCATCAGCATTTTACCCGTAATAGCAACAATCTATATATTTGCAAAACAAATCAAAAAAGCACCATGAACTCTTTGTTTTTCAAATGTTTCGACCAATACAATAAACTACCAAATGAAATGAAATGTATCCGTTCCCTGAACATTTTCAAAGGCAAACTATTAGAATACATTAAAAAAGCGATGTGAATAGGCTCTTGTTTGCCATTTTACATGTCAAATCACCATTTAAATATTTTTTCATTGTGTTTATATTAAGCCTAGCATTAAGAAGAGTTATACATAAGTATCGTTATATTTGTATTATTTATACATATATTGTAATGAATATGTATATTAGGATTCCTATTTAATAAAGATCTATCTATCTATCTATCTAGTCTTTCTAAAATTTATTATCAATTTATCAATATGATACTTGAAAGGGAGTTCTGGAATACTCACCTGGTTGAAGAAAAATTCAACCGTACAACTCGAATGGATATTATTACACACGCGATAATCAAATGGAAGTAGTTATTTTTCGCAAATAAAAAATCTGGAATGGGGACGTTCATAAAATACGTCACACTAAAATCAGCTTTTTTTGACCCCCTCCCCCCCCATTGTCACGCTGTGTCAAACTTTTTGTGACCCCCCCTAGCAATATTTCGTCACAAAAACTAAGACCCCCCCTGCTGAGTATGATAAATTCTGAATGATAGTACACAAATTCTGAATATTAAAAATATTTATTTATGGATGGCCACAAATAATATACATATTTTACATAATCAGAAGATTCAATGCTCAATAACACAATGAAACAGTAAAAAATCGACGCTGTGTCACACTTTTTGTGACCCCCCCCTAGCAATATTTCGTCACAAAAACTAAGACCCCCCCCCCCTGCTGAGTATGATAAATTCTGAATGATAGTACACAAATTCTGAATATTAAAAATATTTATTTATGGATGGCCACAAATAATATACATATTTTACATAATCAGAAGATTCAATGCTCAATAACACAATGAAACAGTAAAAAATCGCTTTATTTTGTTTCATTTGTATAGTGAAATACAGTGTACTGTAACAAGATTAATTCGCATTCCCAATTGAAAATTCATTCGCAAAGATGGAGTCACTATAGATTTGATTAAAAAATCTGACGAGTTTAGGAATTCGTTAGAAGATGTCGCACATGTAGATTTCTACCAAAATCTACTGAAGATTTCTTTCATACCAAAATTTTTCAATTTTCGTCAGAAATCTACAAAAAAAGTAGATTTCTACCAAAAGTTGTCACGCTGGCTTCTAGCGCTCATGTCAAAAGATAATAAACGGCAAACGTCACGTTGCCGTATACCCCCCGTCCCCCCTTGTCACATCTTGTCACACTCAGCCAGACTTCCCCTCCCCTCGTATGCGAACGTATTTTATGAACGGCCCCAATGCTCGTCGCGATATTTTCCAGGAAAGTAGTAATTTTCTGGTCAATATTTGCCTATAAGCTTAGTGTGGTTAGCATTATTCGTTCAACGTTTCCTCACTAGTTTTCGCTAAGTTCGTATTAAAATTCCATACTCACTATGCCTCTTCGTGGTTCCCTGGACAAGTCATATAAGGCACATAGGCCGCGATAGATTCTATCTGTCTCATGAAGGCATCTCCTATTTCGGCGTTATCCTAAATAGAATAGAAACTGCGTTGAGAGATAGAGGGGAAAAAAAGGGAATGATTTTAACGAAGTATTTTGTAGCGATACACCGTAGGTAAGCAATCGAATATCAAGAATATTAATCATCAGCCAAAGACCCATATTTCTGACGCGAGCTCTGCCTCCGAACATTCACGTCAGCCACGTATCCATAGCGTAATATCGAACAAACCGATTCTACGATCTAATCTCTTACTATAATATTTGATAAATATCAAATGGGATTAAGTGTCAAGCTATACCTTGTTTGAGAGGTCACCTATTTCTCTTTCATTGCCCTGTATGTACCTATGTTTTTGAATTTGAAGCAGTAGATACTAAGAAAAAACGTTATAAAAAATATAAAAAAACGAAAATCACGCTTTTCCACTTGTATGGTAACCACAGGTATGAATAGCTGTATATATAGTCGGAGAGCTGCGGGGTGCATGCCATCAATTATTAGAGCTTCAATTAGTTTGAACCAGTGGCGTAAATGACGCCTTGGCAACCTTGGCGGCGCCAAGGGGCGCAGTGCAAGAGGGGGCGCAACAAAATGCATTCGATAACAAAAAAAATATCTGAAATGAATAAACCTGATGAGTGTCATATAGACAGAGATAGAGGTACACAATTGACAATTGAAAAAAAATCAGAAGGAATGTGTTACTCATTAAAGAAATTTAAGTAGTCTAAGTTCTAACTGATTATATTATAAGTTGAAATAGATAGAAATTTTGAAGTTTTGTAGTGAAAAATGGAAAAATTCGTATAATTCTGTTGGAAAGTGATGAAGAAGCTGGCGTATATATATATATATATATATATATATATATATATATATATATATATATATATATATATATATATATATATATATATATATATAATTTAAGTTTGGCCTGATATAGTGAAACTCTTTATTAAATTGTCGCGGTTTCGAAAATCTTCATTTTCTTTTTCAAGACATTAATGTGAGATTAGATATAAAACAGCAGAAGAAAAATCCTTGTCCATCACAAACAGAAAAAACATTTCTCATCATCAGAAACATTCATAAAAAATAAACTGGAAACCATGTCTCCGAAAATATCACTGGGAAGAAATGGAACCATTCATCCATATTACATTGAAATGCACGAATTAATACATGTGCATATGATTAACAGAACAATTTGGAATTTTTTTTTTTCATTTTACATTTTTAACAATAGCGACTTGTTGAGTGAACAGAGCACATGGCCCAGTGTGCTCACACTGGGCCATGTGCTCTGTTCACTCAACAAGTCGCTATTGTTAAAAATGCAAAAAGAAAAAAAAAGAAAAAAAGAAAAAAAAAGAAAAAAAAAGAAGAAAAAAAAAGGAAAAAAAGAAAAAAAAATCCAAATTGTTCTGTTAATCATATGCACATGTATTGATTCGTGCACTTCAATGTAATATGGATGAATGATTCCATTTCTTCCCACTGATATTTTCGAAGACATGGTTTCCATTTCCATCAGGCCAAACTCAATTTATGACTGCAACCCCAAGGTTAATTTTCATTGCATGAGGATTTTCCAAATTTAGACGGTTTTTTCAACTAGTCCAGTCAAGAGACTACCCTTCTCTCTCTCTCTCTCTCTCTCTCTCTCTCTATATATATATATATATATATATATATATATAATATTATGTATAGGGTGGGGGGGCGTATAGCCTATGTTTGCCAAGGGGCTTGGCTTACCTTAGTTACGCCACTGGTTTGAACTTCCGTATATTACAATGGCATGCAGTAAAATATCACGGAAAAACACAAAAATTCGCTACAGAAAGAAAAGCGTTTCTCCTTATCAAGAGGACGCGCGGGAGGGCTAAAAACTCGACTATCTTTGATATTTTAGGGTTATTTATCAAGCCTTAAAAAGGCATGCACGAAAAAATGGTGGAACGTCACCTGTCATGACCTCCCGGTCTAAAATGAGTCATCAAGGAAGATTCAGCAATAGCGAATATTCATCATTTTTCTGTTGTCTTAAATTATTCATTTACATCTTAATGACGTAGACTGTAGCGCGCTTTGAAGACATCACAGGACACGTCCCGTGTTTGTTTACTCTAAGCGTGTCATTCACTCTAATGTAAGTGTTAAATTTAGATATAGGTTAGTTTTAAATAGAAGTAAATGTTGCATTAGCTATTTAGCAGTAGAGAATTGTTTAAAACTAACCTAACTCAAGTCAATTTATAATATACATGAAATCAATTCATAATATTTACTTATCTGATATTCATAAAAGTAATTGAACGTATCATACTTGAGTGAACCTCAATAATATAATATTATGTATACATTCTTGTGATATAGACGTAAAATAGTAATTTTGGTGCAAGTAATGTATAGATAGGTTATGTTTTGGTATATCAAGTATGAATTGCATTCATGATACAAATCTGAATTATCAAGATTTGATGAAAAATATGCTATCATTCTGTGTCCTCTTGAGGTGACATTTCCTTTCGACCTGTGGTGACGTGTTTTGTGAGTTTGAATTCCCCTTCCTAATTCTTCACTCTTATACAATTTTTCATAGGTTTGAATAATAACTAACTGAAAAAATGTCCTTTGATCAATATGTGACGATAATAAAGATTCAAGAAAAAATATTTGAGAAAAATTCAAATTTCATGCATATTCCCCATTCTCATAGAAAATACTTTGTAGACATGATAATAAAGATTCAAGAAAAAATAGTTGAGAAAAATTCAAATTTCATGCATATTCCCCATTCTCATAGAAAATCATTTGTAGACATCTTATCAATTACTTGACATTTGAATTAATCATGCAAATATGTGGAAATGAGTTGACCTTGTTGATTGCTTTGATCAAAACAAACCTTATCTATAAAAAATATGTGCAAGGCAGAATTGAAATAACGAAAATATTTGTCAACAACCTTCATTGTAAAAGTTATTTTTATATTGATTTTTAATGTTGATTGCCAACATTAGTGACTGCTGATTACTTACTCATCTTTTTCTGTAATATTGTCATATTCTGTATTTCATGAAAATGAAAATACTGTTTGAATGTTTTTAAGAAAGGTGGATACTTTGTGGAGTCCATGTCTAGGTTTCATATTTCCACATAGAAAAGAAAAACCCAGAAATGAAATCCATAAAATGTAGGAAACTTTACATTTCAGATGTAAATTGGATTAGGTACTTTAAGAATCACATTGCTACTCACAGTATCCATATCATAAGCAAAATCTCCAACGTGCAAAATGGCATCATAGAGACCCCTCTGAGTCTCTTCTTGGAGTCTCACCAGCGACTGAGCGTTTTCATTGCCCATGTCACCAAAAATAGCCAAATGAGGCTGCCAGTTCGAGCTATTGGGAGCTGTTTTGAAGTAGAAAAGATTCGACCATCCCAGGTCACTTCCACAATGGTACACTACAGAAAAAATGAATATAACATGGTAACTGGAAAGGGTTCATTTTTCCTCTTACCATATCTGCTGTCAGGAGTCAAATTCTTCAAGACTACCCTGTGAATGTACTGCGTATGCTTTGCAGCACCTCCATCAACAAAAACCTTCGAAGTACCCTCTTCTCTCAGAATCAACCCTCCTATTCCGTATTCCACTATAGAATTCTGTGTGTCGTTAAAAGTCGACCAGGTCACTACTATTTCGAAGATGTTATCACCGTAAGCTATGTGGATTTGTTCTGGTTGATAGTAGTATACATCGGCCCCGATGAAGTTGGAACACGTAAAAAGTGTTAAGAATTGTAGGAGTTTCACTGACATTTTTCTGGTATACTCGAACCAAATCAGCCACTTTGTACTTTCACGTGAATCTATCAATTCTTAGATGCAAGTCTATCTCCATTTCACGTTCACCATAAAACAGAATGACGACAATGTTCAATGAGAGCATGTTTTATGTATATACATCACAAATTGCAACAATTACAATCTCATCCTTTTCATCATATATAGATTTCTCTTTCTGGCAAGTGCCAATCGGGAACGTCGGTGTGGTTATGTCAGATTGTTTGATCCAATGGAAACGAAGTATATTTTGAAAGGACCATTAAATTGGATGTTAATTTGTTCAAAACCTGGACCAATTTGCATTGGACCTCCATCAATGAATTATAAGGAGAGTTTGAACAGAAAATAAAATAAGGAACTGATTGAAATTAATTAAGAATAAGGGCAGAAATATGATAATAGATGACTAAAATGAAATAAATGAGAAGAGAATGAACCAATCAAGTCTCAGCTTTTTTGACAATGACTTTTGTGCAAGTTCTGCGAATATCGACCGCGGGCATGTGACGTCACATGCATCAGTCTGCTGGACAAACAAATCTTATTTCCATAAATACAATGGTAATTCAATGAGATAATAATTGCAATTCTGAATTCATCAATATACCGTTCCCCATTTCAACTTACCAGTACTTAAATAAGCTCTTCTAGTCGCTTGAATCCACAATTCACGTCTCTTAACAGCAAGAGGATTTATATTCTTTCTATTGTCGAAAATAGAAGGGAATCGATGGATTGAAACATCACAAACGCTCAAAATTGAGTAATTAAAATTCAGGGCTATTCACTAAGCAGAGTTGTTATATGGCATAGTTATTATCAGAGTTGCTACGACGGTTAGCAACTGCGGTAACCACTTTACTTAGTGAATAGCCCTGATTATCGAGAAAAAATATTTTGAAATAGGACACAAATGCACAAAAAGCATTTGTAGATCCGTTTGTCCAACAGGCTGGATTTACAACTATCATTTATACTGTCGTCTGTCAGATATTCCCGCGGTCTATTATGTTTTTGACTGTGGCAGTGTGGCCAACCTCCAAGTTGTTGAGTTTTTGATATTTTGAAATTAAATTCCATTATCAAAAAATATTTTTAGCTTGTTATTGTTAGGTAAGAAGTTAGAAGAATCTGAATCTCTGAATATTAAGAACAGAAAATACTTCTGTCATACACATTATCAGTTTCCAAAATGAAGTATAAAAAAAAATTGTTAAAGAATGCATCTTTTGTTATTTTTATTTTATATTACTTCTTGTGTGAACATGAACGCTTTCATTGAAGATGTATGTTATTTTGTTTTATTCAGCTCCTCATTTGCTGTTTAAACTCCCCTTTATTTCTTATAACTGCTGCATAAATTCGGTATAAGTTATAATGAAGTAAAAGTTTGGAATACCATGAAGTAACCACCAATTTTGGGAGTGGTAACTAGGTATATGCTGAAACTTGTAGAAAAAAAAATTATAGATACTAAAGGTAATGCATGAAACAATATTTCTTTAACCAGCATAATATCACAGCAATCGTCTGTGTACCGTTGATCTCTGGTCATTTTTCACCCATTAAAAAATTGTTAGAATGGATGATTTGCTTCAAAATAACACAAAAAACGAACTGTATCATTTCTATAAGAATAAAATTTGTATATTCCTTTCTCGAAAGTGTCATTGTAAAGTAGAAATTCGGAATATATCATTAGTTTTAGGTCTGGCTGCATAGTGTTCCTTAAGCCAAGTGGTTCGGCAGCTACAGTCCAATTATATTTATTTCCAGGTATGATTTCTTGCACATATACATCTATGGAGTGAAAAGCATCCTGAATCCACACATACCATTTCTGGTGAAATGAATTTGAGGTACAGATGGAAAATTTTGGAAGCAAACTGATTCTATCCTGTGGATGAATTTTCTGAAAGTGTTCTTCCATATTAATGAGACTGATTTGGTATGTGCAAGATCGAACGGGACAAGACCTTTTCGGTTGGTAAGGACACTTGTTTTCATGCTGCAAAATAATATCAGAACGACAAGCTTGTGTACAACCCCAGATACAGGAATATTCGATGTGATTCTCTGGGGAAATTTCATGTATTCCTTTGAAATCGGTGAATTTCATTTCTGGAGACTTTCTTAGGTAATTCTTCTCACAGATTCCACATATTGGTAGATATTTTCTTGGCTTCACTTCCAAATAATTTTTGGATGCAGCTGTTGGTAAGGAACAGTTGTGGCAGTAGGGATGAATCAGAGAAGAACCGACTTTGAGAAATGCAGATTCCACTGAAAATTTTGGATGATCCTTTTGAAACCCCCAACCAAGTGAAATGTTTCTCTTCGTGCCACCAGTTTTTTTTTGTTCTGGTTTTACGTTGTCAATGAGTATAGGGATGAAATCGGAATTTTCTTTTATCCTCAACTCTAAAGCCACACTACAATCCACAAGGGGTTTTCCAAATATAGTAAATTTATATTCCTCGCAAACTAAGGAATTACAAGGAAGCGTCGCTGTCCTAACATAACCATTGTTAAAATAATCAACAACAAAATTCTGTTTCATTTTCTTGGCTGCTTTCTGGCTACCCAAAAGAAATGTGCTCAAACCAAATTCAGTCATGGTCACATTTTTACACTCAATGAAAAACAAGTTATCCCTTACTTGGTATAAATATTTTTTGGTGTCTGGACAACAATGATCAACTTGAAAGGTATGTTTTAACAGATAATGTTCTCTGTGAGTCTCTTTGAAGTGCTTGATCATCAAAAATGTTGGAACTGTCTCTGAGCAAATTGGGCAAAGATATGACTTGCTTTTACATGAGTTTTCATGTCCTGCAACTTGAGAGTAGCCGAGTAGTTTTCTACAACCGTCAAACCGGTTTATGCACTTGAAAATTCCCTGTTCAGCTAACGAATTGTATAAAGAAACAACTCCATCATCTGCTTCTGAACAACATCGACCACACAATGTTTTTTTGTTGCGATACACTTTAACTGGCCCCACCGATAAGAATTTTTGGCATGAGTCGCACTTCATGCAATTCATTTCCAGCAGTTCATCTGGTATAATATACATCTTCAAGAAAATGGGATGTACGGGCTCAGGTACCTACTTTTGAACAGAAAAATCAAAGTTAAAATATTACGATTAGGCATTCCAGATTCAGATCACGTGATATTTGGCGGGCAAAAACCAGTTTTATCATGAAAATCACACAAAAAACGAACGAAAGTTTCTGGGGGGGCAGATGCTCTAGTTTTAGTTCTGTGGGCAGATGCGCAGATGGCACTGATGCCGCCGTATGAGTTCATTTGTCATTTGAGAAGATCATCATCCAGATACGCCTCTATCGAAAAATATTTGAACTATTTCATCACGTAAAACAAAAACAAACTTCTCAACAGTAAACATATGTTTTTGACAGATTACGATCAGCTGATTACGGTTTGTTGCCGACATTTTTGAACAGACATCAGCGCCTCAGCGCCCTCATCGGTAGAAATTCTTCCCATTTGACAAGTAAGTATCTGGAATGCCTAATTGCAGCTTTCTTTCTGTGAGTGTGTTGCTACGTGCTCTAAATCTTCTAGCACAGAATACGGTAACTGTAAACTGAATAATAGATAGTTGAAGTGCTACCATGAACGTAAACGTACAAATTGACAGGTACGCATGCGAAGTTTTGCCTTGTTTACGTCGAGAAATTGTTTTCAAATGTAGTTCTAGGCGCACCTACCTCAGAAAATTTTTCAGTTAATCGAGAAAAGGACCAAAGCTCACAGACGGAGTCACTCAATTGTATTAATAATCACTTGTGAATAGCGAAAATGGACACTACACACCAAAAATAAAGAACGAAATATGCCAGAGAAAAGTTAAAATTTGACAAACGTAAAACGTAATGCTTGAAAGAGCTCAAGTACTCTCAGATTATGTTTGGGCGGGAAGGTGGTTTGGTTTTACGCTTCTGTGTAGTTGGGGTGTTCTGTGCTGGTTAGGTAGATCTTCAGGGGCCCCTTCCCCCCCCCCCCCCCACCCCCCCCCGCCCGAACCCCCCAACCCCCTTCCCCCCACCCCCCCCCAACACCCCCGAAGAGGCGCTGTTGCCAAACCCACCCTTCTTTTAGGTTAGGTTAGTTAGGTTAAGTTAGATTGGGTTAACAGGAAATTGAAGAAATCCGGTAAATTCGCAACAGTGCATCATTCGGGTATGTTCGGAGAGTGTGGGCATAAGTGGGCGTTAGAATTTGGGTGTTAGATGTGGGTGTTACGATGGGGTGTTAGAGCGACCTACATCCTCAATTTCTTTTTTTCCCCAGAAATTATATGAAATCTTCATTGACTACTTTGACAGAATTTCGGAAGAAATATCCGAAATTTGGATGCATGAAGGTCCGCCTATAAAATGCTTGGACTGAATGTCATCTGATTTCCTCAGAGATAGTTGGCGCTTCTGTTTTAATGACGATCAACTGAACAAATCAGGTTTTGTTCACGAATTATGTTCTTTATATAAACTGGATATCTATGTTTCGTACATCTGAAATATTTTGCACACACTAAACGAATATGATCAAAGATTGAGTGAATCAGGTTAGCAATGCTCAGTGTTTCTTGTATATGAACGCATTACATCATCACAAAATATAAGGTGGTTTTTGGCGTTCTTGTATTTGACATTTTCTCTCTCTCTCTTTTACCAACGACCAACCACTTTAGTGAAAGAGAAACAGGGAAACCAATGTTTCGAATACAAGAGCGGTAGAAAAGGCAAATGTACCAGAACCAGAAGACTGGTACCCAAACGAAGCTCATTATGTCATACGAGGTCTAGGAGGAATCTGGCCAAATGCGGCAAACCGGAAGCAACGACAACGACCATAAGAAGAGAGAGAGAAATTGCATTAGCATTCCGTAGCATTACTTTTATTACAATTTCATTTTAAATTGAACATGTCTCATGTCTATGACCTATGACATAAACAAACAAAATGCATAAATCAGAAATGGAGCTCGGTTTTCTCGACGAGTGTGAACCTTGGCAAGTGGAAAGCCGTTTGTTCCCAAGCAAAGTCGGCGGTAAACCAGCCTGGCTTAACCTCGACAACCTTCCCTCGGTGGAAAGACTGCAGTGCAAAAAATGTCAGAACACCATGATATTCCTGTGCCAGCTTTACGCCCCATATGAAGAGGACCTCCAACAAACTTTCGACCACTATCTGAACAACTTTCATCGCACCCTGTTCGTTTTCATCTGCAAGAATCCCAAATGTTGTGAGAGAAACAAAAGTGATAATGTCAAGGTGTTTCGAAGTTCTCTCCAAAGAGATAACAGGTATGTTAATATATCGATTGTCGACGGTTGTGATGAACAAACCTTTGCCAAGAACATTGTTTATTTCGGTTATTTCAGGTACTATTCTTACGATCCTCCCGAAGATGAGCCTATGCCTACATTCTCTCTCAGTAACTGGGTAAAACTATGCAATCTCTGTGGATGTCTATCAGAGAAACAGTGCAGTAAATGTAAAGAAGTCCATTATTGCTCCAGAGAGCATCAAGTGCTAGACTGGAAGGAAGGGCACAAACAGGAGTGTGGGGTTTCTGTTAAAGTTGCCAGACAATCGAAAATCCTCTTTCCTGAGTGGGAAATCATTACAGAAACTGAGGATTCTGATGACACGTCAGTAGATGAAGAAGAGCAAGTGAGGAGGTTCAAACAGCTGGAAGTCGAAGGTAAAACAGGAACTATGCCTCATATTCCAGAGTCTGAGCTTGATGCTCATGCCTCAGAAGAGGCTGATAGAGTGTTCTTGAAGTTTAGGAAAAAAGTGAGCTCTAATCCAGACCAAGTTATTCGGTACAAGCGTGACGGTGAGCCCCTGTGGATAGCTAAGGAGCCCCTGCCAGAAAGTATCCCTGACTGCGAGCTTTGTGGGTCCCCCAGGCAGTTTGAGTTCCAGGTCATGCCGCAGCTGCTTGCTTCCTTGAAAGAAAATGACCTGGATTTCGGAGTTTTGGTGGTGTACACTTGCAAAAAGAGTTGTGTGGGGGATAGCAGCTATAAGGAAGAATTCGTTTTTAAACAAGATGTAGAGTTGACGAACGTGTAAATATATTTTAATTTAAACCATATTGCAGTTGAACTGCTTAAATCCTTTGCAATATCCAAATATTTTCAGCAAAGTTGGTGGATTATTTAAAATTTTCAATTTTGCATAAAAAGTGAATGATTTCTGCCATAGATGCTGAAAGAATATTTTATATCCTCATATAGTTCAGAAAATGAAGCTAAAAAAATGGTAAAACCTCGCAATTTTTTCGTCCAGCACCGACTTGTACAAAAATTTGGAATTAGGCTTATTACACCCTCTAGTTCATTTTCTATATCAAGCCGTTGTACGCTTTTTGTTTTTTAAGGGTGAAAACTACTCCTAATTGTCAAAAATTATAAAATAACATTAAAAACCTAAATATGGGTAAAAATAGTTCAATAATGATTGTTTCATGCTTTAGGATACAATTTCATAATCTTTCAACCTACCCTTGTTAAAAATTACCCTTGAAAACATTGAAATTTTTATAACATGTCCTCGAACTTTAGGATACACTGGTGAGAAATCAACGAAATATACACTCACACACGCGAGCAATTTTTCTTCTCTGTCTTCCAATATGAATGGAAAAAGTGGTACATATAACGTAACGGCCAAGTATACCAGTTATGTAGATTACTACGCTCCGAAGAGAGTAATTCAAATTAAAAAAAAATAATAATTGATCGTTTTTTTAAGCATAGCTCCTTCATTTTAGGTGATAGAAATTTTTTTCAGGAACGATTTTGTAGAGCTTTTCAAGAGCTATAAGACTATGTGAATAAAATTACTTAAGATCCCTCAATTTTCAAATGGGGAGAGTTCAAAGCTCTTGACTAAGGTGATGTTCGATCGTAAATGTAGGTGTTAAACGGCTATATCTCGCCTAATATTCACTTTACAAAAAATCTACACACAGGGTAATTTTTGTCATTGAAAAAGCTTCAATTTAGTACTGTATCGTTTTTATCTTATCTTTAGTATTTTGAGAGATATAAGAAAAGGGTTAAAAACACGAAATTGAAAAAAAATCGTTTTCTCATTAAACTTCAATTTTTCTAAAATTAGGCATTTTAAATTAGTTAAACTCCGTGGATGTATTGACAGTACATATATAAAGGAAATCACAGAAGGGTGGCGATCAATTTGAGTAAGGGGGTACTTTGGAGGTTGTTTTCACAGATTTTTTTCGTAGAAAAAAGCGGGTACCGATCTTATTTTGATCATAAGTAGGTCAATTTTCATGCTAGGAAGACATTTTTTTATTTGTTTGAAAGCTCTAATTGAATACTTCAAAGAAGATAATATGAACTAATAGAAATGTATCATGAAGGAGTATGATGAAATTTTTCCCAAAGGAATATGAGAAATGTTTCATACCTCAACACAAGTTTCAAGATGAAATCTAGAATGAATACTAAATAAATTAACGTCTACATTTTAAGGAAGTTTCCTCCACATGAACTGAAATCTTCACAAAAACCTATAATGCCAAAGTATGACAGTATAGCAGTATATTAAAGAGGGAAATTATTTGATGTAGAAAAAATAAACTCCAAAAAATTGCTACGATAATTTTCAAAAACTAGTGATGCATAATAGTTGGGGAAATGTTTTCCTGTGTTTCTGTCAATCCCAAAATACCTAGAAGTACGAGAAAACCTTCTAGTTCAGGAAATGAAGCATTTTGGCTCGCAATTTTTTCGTCCATCATGGATTTACCTGAAATTTCCACAGAAGGTAGGGAATAGCTCAAGGATGATTTTCTATATCATGATGCTATACGCTAGAGCCTTGGGGGTGGTTGCCACCCCATCACGGGGGTGGAAGCCACCCCATCACGGGGGTGGAAATTTTTTATTACATTTTAACTGCAGGAATCGACGGAAAAAGTAATTCTAAGAAAAAAAATGCTCTATACGTTTTTTTCGTAAAAGTAATATTTTTTGAGTTATTCGAAGTTGAAAGTAATAGTTTCTTTACGAAACAATCGACTTTTTTGAATGTTTTTTTGCAAATAACTCCAAAACTATGCATTTTATCAAAAAAAGTAAGGAAAGGCAAATTGTAGCTTTTGAAAAAACAAAAACAATGCTTTCATTATAATTTTCCCACGACGCATACGAACTGAGATACACCGAATTAATGCTTAGCTTTTTTCGTCAAATGTATAAATTGGAAGATTTGAAGCGAAATAACGAGAAAAATTTGCATTTTTCGAAGAAAGCTCATAGTATCTTTTTTAAAGTATTCAATAAGAGCTTTCAAAACAATAAAAAAAATGTCTTTCTAGCATGAAAATTGACCGACTTATGATCAAAATAAGATCGGTACCCGCCTTTTTCTACGAAAGAATCTGTGAAAACAACCTCCAAATTACTCCCTGACCAAAATTGATGGTTACCCTTCTGTGATTTTCTTTATATTGTACTACCAACATCCACGAAGTTTAACCAATTTGAAATGCCTGATTTTAGAAAAATTGGAGTTTAAAGAGAAAACGATTTTTTTCAATTTCGCGTTTTTAACCCTTTTCTTATAAATATCTCTCAAAATACTAACGATACGAAAAAAAACGGTACAGTACTAAATTGTAGCTTTTTCAATGACAAAAATTTCCCTTTGTGTAGATTTTTTGTAAATTGAATATTCGGTGAGATATAGCCGTTTAACACCTACATTTACGATCAAACATCACCTTAGTCAAGCCCTTTAAACTCTCCCCATTTGAAAATCAAGGAATCTTGAGTGATTTTATTCACACAGTCTTATAGCTCTTGAAAAGCTCTACAAAATCGTTTCTGAAAAAATTTCCCATCACCTAAAATGAAGGAGCTATGCTTAAAATACCGATCAATTTTTTTTTGAAGAATTTGAATAACCCGCTTCAGAGCGTAGTAATCTACATAACCGGTATATTCGGCCGTTATACATTATATATTCCACTTTTTCCATTCATATTGGAAGACAGAGAAGAAGAAAAATCTGCTCGCTTGTGTGAGTGTATATTTCGTTGATTTCTCACCAGCGTATTCTAAAGTTCGAAGACATATTATAAAAATTTCAAATTTCATTGAAAGATAATGAAATTGTTTCCTAAAGCATGAAACAATCATTATATAACTATTTTCACCCAATGTTTCAATGTTATTTTATAATTTTTGACAATTAGGGGTAGTCTTCACCCCTAAAAAACAAAAAGCGTACAACGGCACGATATAGAAAATGAACTAGAGGGTGTAATAAGCCTAATCCCAAATTTTTCTACGAATCGGTGCTGGACGAAAAAATTGCGAGGTTTTACCATTTTTTTAGCTCCATTTTCTGAACTATTCACGGTATTCTCGATTACCAAAACAGACATTTTTCAATATTAAGACTCCCACCATAAAAACAAACTCTTTTAATATTAAAGGAAAACAGTGTAAAAATAGTGTAGAGATCGATTTTTCACATCGAACACAAGTGCAGTCTTCTTCCATGACTAGAGTATAAACATCAACACACGCACCCTCTAGAAAACAGATATAGATTGCCCAAACTCGTTTTCGATCTGCTTTTCCTCGCTGATCTTCATCTGGAGCAACACACACTCCAAAACCCCGATTCTAACGTCCATTTCTACTATTTCCGCTTTCACTTTGGCCACGGACTTCTTGATATTGACCAAAGGAGCTAGAAAAAAAAATTAAAACAGCGTCTTTTTTTGGCATTACATCACTTTATCTGATAATGGTTGAAAGACCCTCCTATTCCTTTTTCAATTGAAGTTATAAATGAAAACTCTAAACCATCCCACACCTGACACCAAATTTGAATATCCCACAATGAACTGTAGTGTACGACTACGATTAAAATCTGAAGAAAACCCTTCAATTCAATTCACACAATCAAGGATATTTTCTACGATCGACCACAAAACTTACTTCCATCTGTCATTGAGCTGCCCCTTTCTTCCATCTGCTGTTTGACAGTTTCCAGCCTGTCCGTTAATTTATAGAGCTCCCTATTTCTCTCTGCCACTCCGCTACTGACGTTGTTGTAGGTGTCTTTCAGCTTGGAGAGCTGGTCCTGCAGACTTCGGTATTGCTCGAGGATTCCTTCGAGTTCCCTGCCAAAACAGAGTCCTCAGTCGATTGTTGGTAAAATTTACCATTTTGTGGACAGAGTTTGAAGCTTACTGCTCATTTACAGACTTGCGAGAAAATTGAAGTTAGAGTATAATAGTATATTATGCAACGATCGTGTAATGATGGTTATTAATATATGAGCATAAACCGGGATACGAAACGAGCCGAAGGTGAGTTTCGTATGGTTTATGCGAGTGTATTAATAACCATTACATGAGAGTTGCATACGCTAATTTATCTACACCCGATAAATAGTGAAGAACTACAAATATTATATTTATATTTGTATTGTACACAATAATACTAATTTAACGAATTTCTTTGAAAAATTCCACAGAATTGTAATTGATAGTATTACTTCGAGAAATAAAACGATGAGATATAAAGAGAAGATAAAAAATCAGAAAAAAAAAAGATTACTCGAGACCGGAATCGAACCAATGTCTCCTCCAGCTAGAATAAGCAATGTCAGCGCCACAGACGGCTAGGCTACGGAGAGCCCACAAAATTTGATGAAAAAATAAGTGATAAATCATGCATTTGTCAAATGAAAAATTTAATCATTCTAACTGTATTTCTGTCGGTGAAGGTGTCGAAGGTGATTCTCCCATATCGCTGGTATCAGACATTTTGTTATGATTATCGAAGTTTGGCTATATTCTTCAAAAATTCAATACCTATACCGATTTTGACTCGACAAATATCAAATGCAGAGCATGCACATCATGCTTGATTGAAAAATAATGGGTTTCTATTGGTTGAAAATCTGTATCGTAATGAAAAATCTGTATCGTAATGGATTTCATTATAAAACGGATTGTGGGCATATAAGTGTATTATTAGAGAACGGGTGTAGATAAAATTAAAAACGTTGGATGCGTGAAATGGACAATTTAAATTATTTGTACAATTCCTCCTTTTGCTTCTCACTTCATCAAGCTGTAGAGAAGATGTAGTTACAGTTTCGCCATATTTAATTCGGAAAAATTAGCTTTTCTGCCGTGATTTCGAAAAGAATTGGCCACTTCTGTTATATGGTCAAAAATAGCATTTTCTGCTCTATCGAACGATCAATATACAGGGTGTCGTTTGAAATTTGTGACTTCGTTCTACTACTGGTGAAATTATGAGCAAATTGCAATTGCTTTATATTCGACAATGTCAAATCAAACAACTGAATAACACCGAGTAAATGTTTTTGTCGTCACTCGGTATATTAAATTGTATATCATATGATACAAAATGTAAAAAAATAACAAACAATAAATATAAAAAGGAAAAATCTTCGGGAGTAATTACACAAGTGCCTAAAAATTACCGATAATTTTCCATGAAAGCATGTTGTCTAAAAACTGCATGAGTTTGTTTTCATATTATGCTAAAAGAGCTCTCCTCCTTCGGAATCGGGCTCTTTCGACAAAATGCACTTTTTTTACTGACAACATGCTTGAATGGAAAATTATCAGGTTTATTTTGATGCACGAGTGTAATTCGGTAGAATATTTCCGGAGTTGAAACAACGTTTAAAATTCAGTATTTATGCCTGTCAAGATGACAAATGTACATTTTGGCAATCGTTACTATAGATATAGACACGGACCGAGCGGGTATTTTTTGATACCTACCGGGTATTTACCAGCCCGAAAATGTCCCGCCGGGAATTTATCGCTGTAATTGATCGAAAATGTCCCGCTTCATATATGGGATTTTTAACATACGATGGAAATATTCAATGTAAACTCACTTTTTCCAATTAATTCTACATCATCTCCTCACCTGTTTAAGTATTTCTCCCTGTTGGCGATCTTGTCCAGAGTCCCACCGATTTCCTTGTGCAGCCTTTCGAGTTGGGACTTCGTGGGGCCGAGGAATTCGTCGATGCTGGTTTTGTGGGCCTTCATCTGCTCCAAGTGAGAGCGCCAGTCTCTGTTGTCGTTTTTGACGGTAACTTTCAGCTGCGGTAGAACTCTTTCTACCTCTAGAAAGACCAATAACACTGCATAAGAGGATCTGCATTCTCACAGCTCGTTAAAATTATAAAGTTCGTTCACAATTTTTTGAAAACGTGCTTTTTTTCAACCTACTTTCAGGTTGGAAAGTGGCCATTTATTCACTCCAAAGAAGACAAAGTCTGCAAAACACCTTACTGATTTCTTGGCACTTTCCTGACTCCCTTTTCTTCTTTTATTCGAAACGTCATGTCACTTTGTAATGTTACAATTTTTTTCAATAGCAATTATGAAATCATAATAGGGTTTGTTATAATTATTACTAATTTTCTATAAAGGAATATCGTGAACAGTCAAACAGTTTCAAACTGGTATGAGACTGATCATGAACTTTATATTAATTACATATTTCATTGAATAATTTCTTTTTCAGAATTACAAAGAAACAACAAAAAGAAAAAGAAAACAGAATATTGAAACAAAGAAAGAATCTATCGAATTTTATTTTCTCAGTCGGAGAAAATATTTTTTTATTTTGATTTTAAATTCATTTATATTTCTACAATCTTTTATATCTTCGGGTATTTCCTTGAATTTTGAGAGTGCTTCATGAGTGAACCTTTTTTGTCCAATAACAGAGTTTGCGGAATCAAGGTGGAACAAGTTATGTTGTCTTGAATTTCTGAATTCTTGATTAATATAAAATTAGATTTCATCCTATTATTAATAATAAGATATGATACTTTCAGAGTATCCATTTCATAATGCTCATCCAAAGAAAATGTGTTTGTAATTGAATAAAGTTGATGTGTTGGAGTGTCAAATGGTAGATGATACAGTACTTTTAGAGCTTTCCTGTATAGAGCGGAAATTTTATTAAAATTATTTTTAGAACAAGATCCCCATATATTAATTAAATATTTGATTCTACTTAGAATATGTGAGTATATAAATATATTTGCTATTTTGGGATCCAATTTGGGACATCTTCTTAGGGCACCAATGATGGAAGATATTTTTTTTAATAGATTTTCAATATGTATATCCCACTTCAATTTATCATCAATCCAAATGCCAAGATATTTCTTCAAAGATGTTTGTTTTAATTGCTCATCTTTTATTTTTATATTCAAGTTGATATATTGTTTATTTTTTTGTTGAAAAATCATATATTCAGTTTATTTGGAATTAACAGGGAGGAGATTGGAATAAAGCCATTTTTCAAATTTTAGTAAGTCCTCGTTTATCGTTTTTTTTTTTAGAATCAAAGGGTTTTTATTTGCAAATAAAAGCACTGTATCATCCGCGTATATGGTATAATGACAAGATAAATTGATTTGGGACAGATTTTTTATGTATAATAAGTATAAAATGGGACCTAAAACCGACCCCTGGGGAACTCCTTTGTTAATATTCAATCTATCAGTTTCCACATTATTAGTATAGGTCCTTATAGTTTTTTTCTCAAGATATGTTTGCCAATCGAAATTCATGAAGTGTTACATCCCCGCTAAGTTACAAAAAACGGGTTATCCCTGGCATGATTGCAGTTACTACACATTTTTTTTACTCTTCACTGCAAATCATGATCTCGGATACATTGAAGGTTAATGTTGAGTTGAAAAATATAACCACCAATGAACTGCAAATTCATAAAAATAAGGCAATTTCTTCAACTTTCACGAGTCATTTTGTCAGAAGTTATTCAAATTTCCTCGAAAGAAATGAAACTGAAAGATCACCTAGCTTCCAAGCTTCTTCATCAACGTTGGGCCTGAGCTCTGTGGCTTGTATCTCCCTCTTGATTGGCTTCAGATCGTCCAACCGGAAAATGTTCTCTTCATCAGAATCGTCAGAATAAGCTGCCATCATCTCTTCCTCCACCCTGTCCAAGTTTATCTCTGATTCATCTTCGAGTACATCAGTTTCTTCCTCTTTTTCTTCAGGTGGCTTGGGTCTATAAGTTGCAAAGCAGTTAGTCTACTAATGCAATATGCAAAATTATTGTGAATTAGGTTTATTCAACATTATTTAATCACATTTGGCAACATGGAGCAATGTATCACTAAATACTTACTTTTGGAGTAAAATATTGTTCTTTTTGATAGCAAAATTCGCCAAATTATCCAAAACATCAACAACATGTTCTCCTACACCTTGTTTTAATTTACTAGGAGAAAAATCAACAACCATTTCCTGTAAATAACTCACGTATACATACATTTGTTACAGTGAAAAAAATGAACGCACATTTTCTTTGACAACTGTCAATATCTTTTCTATAATTCCGTTTGGGTCGTCAAATTCCTGAGGTTGCGGAAAATCTTTTCCACTTTTTCTCGCCAGCCATGCTGCTAGTTGTGAAAAAAGATAAAATTGTTCCCCTGGGTTTTTAGTCACCACAAAGTAGTACCTAGAAAGTAGAAGGGTTTGAAAGCATCTAAGGAAATTATTAGACCCCTTTACTTGTGTATTGGTTTCATTTTAAGGCCTCTTAAAAATTCAGACTCATAATTCAATAATTTAAGCTTATCCAAAACATCTTCCATTCGTGCAAATACAGCAAAGGAAAACTGCTGTTCTTTTTCAGAAACGATTTTGTGTTCTTCTCGCATCATTTTACTCAAGAAAAACTATCGTGATATCAATTTCTAGTTGAAATCAATTTTTTTAAATTCCATTCCAATCCAACTATTCTTCAGATTTTTGAATCAAAACAAATCTGACATTTGACGATTTGACGTTGACAATGTTGACATTGAAGTTGTCATCTGAAAGCGAATTCTTCTGCGGGAAGCTGGAAGAACTCATACAGTTTTTTCTGAACTCCCATGTTTTCACCCTTAATATTTTTTGAATGAACTAATGCCAAGTAATAAGGAATGATACAATGATTAAACTTCGTCGATTAGGTTGAAAGTTGAAATAACAAATAACTACCTACCGGCATTGTTGCGAAGCATTCATAGCATTACTTACAATAAAGTCAATATTTACGAATAATTTATAGATCGCAGTAAAGCTTCAAAAAAATGTATTAATTTGCAATATAATTCTGTACCAAAACTGGAAGTTACACATAACTTATTTATCCTTGTATTGAAAAACTGGCCCTAAATGTCAATAATTTACAAAATTGACGAAAATCCAGTGCTGTTTCTAAAATTTATGCCATTTCTTGGTATCTTATAAACATTAGGGGGGGCTGGATGCCTGACTGTTAGACCAATTCCACGGCAGGTGTGCTTAAAATGTTTGACTAAGGGCCGGTATTATGAAACAAAGTTAACTTTAACTGATACCAATTCCTACCAACAAAGTTAACTCATGCCTTTTGAGGTACTGTAACATGTGACGTCACTCCGCAAGTTAACTTCTAGTTATCTGTCAAAATAGTTTTATAATACCGGCCCTAAACTGTGACATCTAGTGAGGAATACGTCATAAAAAACTACTAGGAATTTCTGTGACGTGGCTAATTATTCTATATCTATAAACAATGCTATTGGCTGCGTCTATAAGCTTACAGCCGTTGCAAAAATGTAACAGAACAGATTCCCTGGGGAATCTATTTTCTGTAGTGTGACATCAAAATTACTTGAATTGAGTACTGAAGGCGATCTGCTAGTTCTGCAACCTAGAGGAAAAATATTGAAGAGTTGAGCGATCACCATGGGTTACAAGAAATGAACGTACGAACGCACCCATTATACGAACCAAAATACAGTGCCAAAACCACTCACTTTCGTAGTTTCGTAATTGAAATATTATCGATTTCAACTTGACTTTCCCAATGAAGTCATAGATGGCACCCTGTCACTGTCGTAGAAAACATACCAAGTAAATAAACAATCATGGCCCACTGGTTCATGTTTAAACGTCAAATTGGTCTAAAATAAGCCTTATTTACCAAAAAAAATGTAAACTGAGCGGTGCGTGTAGTATGACGCGTAGTGCCAAAACGCTATCACTAATTTTATTCGCTTTTGTGTTTTGTTGTTACGCAGTTTCTTTGTTATTCAAGTTTTGGGAGGAGTGTTTTCCGGATGAGGTAGGAAATTGGTTGAAGGAAAATCAGCTGGAGCAGTATAGAGATCTATTCAGAGAGAAGAGTGAGTTTTTGAAGATTTTCAATTATAGTGAACTGTTCTAGTGCTTGATTTACGATGTATTTTTTCATTATATGTTAACACTGCACTGTTTTTTGTAAGTTCGTTTGTTTTTAAATAATCACAACAAAAGAGGGTGTTTTGTAACTGGATTTATTGCGGTTTTTGTTCAAGAATTCAAGAATAAAGGGCATACCTAGTTATTTTTTCTGTAAGAGCCTACAAAAATATCTCCTAAGTTTTATGAATATTTCAATATTGGCGAAACAAGGCATTGCAAAGTTCCACAAACATGTCAGTGCAGAAACTTCAGGTATCACAACGCGGCGAGCTTTTTTTGAAAAATGGTCCTTCGAGAGCCATAAAAAACTGCTGAAATATTTTGAGGTTGAGTCAAGTCATCAGTTGATAAATGTAATCTGTTATAGTTGACATAACGTTTATTGCTTCCAAGAAATAACAGGTATTTATAGTAGGGAACAGCTTGATTTCAAGCAGTTAAAACAAGTGGTTCATAAACAACAAATAATCACCTGATAAAAAAGTGAATGGAGTATTTTTTCAAGTTTCTCTTGAATGTAGCATTTGAGGTAATTATATTAAGGATCTGTTTACTAAGTATACCAATAATGATCCACCCCTCTTTTAGGTAAAATCGAGGGTAAAATAATGAATGACCTGTTTTTCTGTACCACAATAATTTACTGCATGAAAAGAAAGCGATGCCCCCGAAAATATAAACGATTTATTCATTTTTTGAGGATAACTTTAATGAAGAAAAAGCTCGAGAATAAGTCCCTCCCTTTCCCGGATTTTACACGGTTTTTCAACAGTGACAGTCGCATAACAAGGACCAAACCTTTCAAGGAATATAAGCCCTATTGGCTCTACTCCACCACGAATCCCTATGGGTGGATGAATTTTAACTTCACAGCATGACTTTCCCCCGAGCTTTTCCCCTTTCACCTCCAGAAGGGTAAAGCAGGAGTTTTTCCCGACGTGAAATTTTTCGGTACAAGTAAATTCAACTTTCACAAAATCCTGGAAATAAATACGAGAGTTCGGGTGGAACTCCGAAAAATGTTTCTTAAACTTCGGGATTTGGCCGTTGTACTGACAGAAGTCTACCGGGCATATTTGCTTCGGTTGTTTTTGACACACACGTTCGTGCTTAAATACCGATGTTCTGTCGAAGAATTTCTCACAACCCCACGAGCAGAAAAACGACAAATGAAGGTGCAACGAGGAGGGGGTTATTTCTTCTTGATCGACGAATTTTCGATCGGGATTTTTTTTCCTGCAGAATTCTTCGCATCTCCAACAAACCCACTGGTAAGTGTTGGGATCCAGCTCCAAGTAAGTTTCACCGGCTGTGAATTCCAACGAACAGATGTAGCACCAAGGAATGATTTCCAATGTTCCCCCTTTTTTTATGCAAGTGCCAGTTGGGCTTATGGAGTAGTCAGGGTGTTCTTGCTCGAAAAACTTGGTCAGTAATAATTTTTTTAATGGGGTGGTTTCTGGACCGCAGAACTCGGAATTTTCTGCACCTCGATAGGTCGGAAGTGGTACTAGTTGGATAGCTCCAGGAGTATCTAGTTGGAATTCCACGAAAGCGTATCGATGATTTCGTTTGGATATTTTGAAGTCCGTGTAGTCGTCAGAACCAACTGCGACACAAGGTGTCTTTTCTGTTGCTACTTTTTGCAGCAAATTGTCAAATCGGACTGAAAACTGTTGCGTTATCACTTGCGCCCTGTTTGGGAGTCCCAGTAACACTGCTCTCAAACTAAACGTCTCCGCTGAGTTGTTCCTGCACTCTATGAAGAAGAGACAGTCTTCGACGCGGTGCAAATACGTTTCGGTGCTCTGTTCCTTCGTCAGGTCCAAGTAGAAACTGCTCCTTCGCAACAAGTGGTCGCCGTGTGTGTCTTCATAGTGCTTGACCATCAAAAACGTCGGGATAGCCTTAGTTTCGGGACAGAGTGGGCACGAGTAGGACTTGCCGTGGCACGTGGCTTCGTGATCGTCGACATCGTGGTAACTTAAAAGTTCGTCGCAACCGTCCAATCTATTCACGCACTTGAACACACCGAACTGGGCGATTTGGTTATACTGTGACACTGCACCGCCGTATTTTGCGCTTTGGGGGCACCTGCCGCATTTTATTTTTCCGTCCTCGTACACTTTTATCGGCCCCACCGACAGAAACTTGTGACAAAAGTTGCAGGTTAGGTTTTCCAAAACGCGCGAAGGTAAGAGATACATTGCGCGACTCTGAAGCACTGATAATGCTGAAACGACGGCTCGACATGCTGGAAATCCTTTATCCCACTACAGGAAAGGGTATTTCCCTTTGATTGCAGCTCCTACGTCATGTAGATTGTGCGTGTGGTTTGTGGTTAGTCACTGACTTAGTCACTGAATGAAGTTTTTGTTTATATTCGGGTTCGGTGCTGCCTCTTATTCCGGCGGAGTGGTGCTGTCGAGTACACCACGAAGTGACTACTATTCCGGAGAAATTCCCGCTTTCCTCGGCAGTAGTCGATTTAGCAACCCTTTTATTATTTTCAGTTGCTGCGTGACAAAATTGATAACTTACTGTGAGTACTTCTGGGCTGTTTCGGCATCAAGTTTCTTTCAACCGAGCCGAGTGAAAGCTTTACATGCGTATTTTAACGAATAAGAAGTCAAAACGAGGAGCTCTCCTTTTGTTCGTAAGATATGGTCCAAAAATTGTAATTAGTTCGATATGATTTCCAAACATTATAGAAACACCGCACAATAATATTGCTCCACCTCACCCAAGGTCAGAATTTGTGGATGTGAATTTGTGGATAACTTCACACTAATCCGAGGGGTTGATCACATGGGAATTCCGGTGTACAATTGAAAGGAATTCCGGGGAATTCCGAAAAATTTCTAAAGAAACTATTTATCCGTTTTAGGAAAAAAATTTCGCTATATAAGCGATGACAAAAACGTATAAAAAGGATTTTCTCCACAGATTGAGTATCCCATAATAATTAAGCGGTTAAAAATAATAGAACTTACTCAATAGACCATAAAATACCGTATTTTTTTCAATGACGAATTGTATTTTTTCGATACTTATTTATTCTAACGTATTCAGAACTTGATTCTATAAGGAAAAATATCAGGAAAAATGATGCTAATAAAACAAACCTGAGTGGAATCAGACGATCCGTTCCCTTTATATTACGATTGTGACTTGCATTATATAGATGATTCATTTTGTTTCCGATATAATACATACCAGCCTCAATGAAAATGTGAAAAGTTTTGTTATGTAAAATTATTCAGATTGGGTCATAATCATGACATGGTCTACCTAAAAGTCTAAAGTTTATGTTCCACTCAAAAATCTCAAAAAAACTTTTGTGCGAAAGTTCTGAAATATATCTTTCATATTTCGTCGGAATTCCCCCGGAATTCCCAGTATTTGCGTCATTTGGTTTTGATTTTATCGATATTTCTCTAAATTGCCAAAACCAAAACCATTGCCACAGCCAAAACCCTCCAAACCAGAGTTACCCGTGAAGCCATTGAAATCGAAAAACGTCCCAACTGCCTCAATAAACGCGACGATTCTCAAAGACTCCCCAATACCTGGAAACCACTCTTGGTCCGACATACTTCTATTTACTCCGACTTGGGAACTAATCCGTTCGAACCTCCCATCGACCGTCCGATCCCTGATCCTGCCATAATTACTGATGAACCCTTAAATCCCACCAACCTTCAATCCTCGATCTCCAGTGATGATAGCCAGCTAGTAAGAAAACTCAGACCTAGACGCAAGGTCACTAAGTCTTGAAAATGGCTCCGAAATGGGAGCCGAAACGTAGACAAGTAAATCATTCCAGACGCAGATCAACCGAAAGTTCCAGCCAGCACATTTCTAACCGCGGAAGCCTAGCCGATCAAATATATATATATATATATATATATATACGAATACTTGGGTGATTCTTGACTGAAAATAATATATATAAGACCAGTACAAGACTGCTCCAAGATTTATTCCTTCTATATATTATATATATATATATGTGTTCGGATAGGTTTCCGCGGTCAGTTTCAAGAGTAAATGTGACTTACTTCACGCTGAGGTCTCAATCTGCCTACTCCTCAGGTGTTGCCACAGGGGGCAAGGGTTTGTGACTTGACGCCGGCGCCTCAATCTGCCTAGTATATATATATATATATATATATAATTTGGAAAAAAAAACACAAATATTCATTAGGAAAACAGTCCCTCCTAATATGTTATTCCGAGTGTTATTCATTTAAACACGTGTTTTAGCTATCAGACCGGCCTATCAAAAGATGTCCCTCAGAATACAATAATTACATTTCAGTTTTCTGTGACTGTTATCGATATTCTCGTTCATTTAGGTACCAAAAGATGCATTTTTTTTTTGGAAGAAAAACATTGTGTGAACAAATGTATCTGCTGAAAAATCTCGTGAAAAATGAACTTTCATAATTTTTCTCGTATGCTCTTCATATAGTAGACAGAACTTGTGTAATCTCTTCAACACATATCTCAAGAATCGACGAAAATTTAAAAAATCACAATGATATGAAGAAAAAAAGATTGGGTTGGGAGAGTTGAAGTTTAAATTTAAAAAAACTTTGTAATCTAGCGTAAGTTTATTTCAACTCGTTCACAGTCATCATCAACCGCTCGTTTTAAAACACACAAAAAGCTTACAAACCAATAAACGTCACGGTCTCGTCGCCTAATACTTTTCGAAAAAACACGTGACGTGAACCTTCGTGTCGTTCAGTATGTTGGCAGCATTGAAGTAAGTCACCACTCGTAGTTCCCCGGTCGAGAACTCCGTGACGATAAGGGACGGTTCCGGTTTGCCGAAAGACTCCAGGGTCCTCCTGCTCGGCAGCGCTATGTTGTAGTGGGAGGGCGGCAGGGGGGATACCTCTATGGTAACGAAGTCGAAGTAGGCCCACATGTAGAAACGCTGGTAGTCCTTGTTCACCCCCTCGAACATCAGTATTTCTCTGAACTCCAACATCATCTCATTGGGGTGGAACTTGAAGTGCTGCGACACAGATTACAGAAACAAGTTTAGATCATAGACATTAAAACTAATGGGCTGGCCTTTATGACAGTCCTTTATGACAGTTTTCCGTATAACACGATGTGAAGGGCACAATGCAAATTTTATACTTGAATTACAGTATCCTTATTGTTATTATCTCTCTTTCTCTGCTACATTGAGGAAGGAATGCGCTTAGATGTTACACTAGATGTATTCTATTTTGCTACTTCCGCAGTATTCTCTCTCTTAGGACCAGTCACTCAGTTGTAATATCTATGGTTTAGATAGGAAAAAGCGTACTTGTAAAAAGTAAAAATTATTTCGCCACACCCTTGTGACTCCAACTACTGTTTTTATAACCCAAGAGCCCGCGACCGCCGTCTTTGTTATTTTATAAAAGCTTAAAGTTTCTCTGCGCATGTCCCCAACATAGGTAAGAACAATCAGCTACTATGAACAAAATCAAAATACTTAGTTGAGGCTTTCGCGGCCGAGGTTTTCAGTATTACTACTTTTCTTCGGGTTTGAAGGCCGTCGTTCGTTGACTATTATTCCGATGACTGGTCATGACAGTCATCGGAATAATAGTCAAGATGAGTGAGCCTCTGAAGAAGCGCTAGCGAAACATCAGGAAGAAAGTCCAAAGAACGACGGCCTTCAAACCCGAAAAAAAGTAGTAATACTAGCTACTATGGAGTTTGGATCTTGTTTACTTAGGCAGGAAACAGGCAGCAAAGATGATTATCCTGATCATGTGTTTTCTTATATACTTCTTACGGATGTCGTAGCTTCAAGCGCACATTATTTTGATTACTTATACAAAATGCCAAAATATTGCAATCAATTCAGGAACAAACGTGAAATATTTCATCGATATCGTAAAACATCCATATATTTATAAGTATTTTCAGGCTTAAACTATATTATTTTTCGTACAAACTTCTATTATCAACACTGCTTTGAAGCTTCATCAGCTTTCTGTCTATACTTATTTCAGTCAAACCATTGTGGTAAATTGACAAATAGATATCTGCACCTACTTTACCCTTCAGAGAAGATAACTTTGTCTCACATTGTCAACTAAACAGAAACATAATAATAATAAAAACGTTTTTTAATGCAAAAAGAAAGAAAAACATTACAGCTAATGAGACTGTTGGCGAAGTCTAGCTTGAGCTAAATGGTAATGGTTTCGGACTTCCATTGTCTATATTTTTAACTCTATTGAAACCTGTTGTTAAGAGCGGAAGGATTAAAATGCAAATCAAATGAGAAAAAATCAAATTTATGGTCAATTATGAAATTAGGGATGGATTGATCAAAGAAAATACTTTTGTTACAAAAAACCGAGATTTCGAATATGAAATATGAGTCAAAAAGAATTTCAAATAACGAAATAAATGAAATAATATTGTGACAAGAAAATTGAGGTATCGAATATGAAATACTAGTTAAAAAATGTAAATAAAGAAATTGAATGAAATATTACGAAAAAATGTTGAAACCAAGTTTCAAGTTGGGTGTACTCACGACGTTTCGATTGCTGGTATCCGCAATCGTCTTCGGGTGATGACAATATTATTTCATTTATTTCGTTATTTGAAATTCTTTTTGACTCATATTTCATATTCGAAATCTCGGTTTTTTGTAACAACATTACTTTATTTGATCAATCAATTCCTGATTTCGTTATTGACCATGAATTTGATTTTTTCTCACTTGATTTGCATTTTAATCCTTCCGCTGTTAGCAACAGGTTTCAATAGAGTTGAAAATATAGACAATAGAAGTCCGAACCATTACTATTCAGCAAGGAACATTGTCAACCACTTTCAAGCAAACCAGCTTGAGCTATTCTACTCAACCAATATCGACATAACATGTTAGATGGCGTGACAAAAACGCTTCAAATACTGTCAAACGTCAGTATAATTATGATTTGATAAAGTTCGGGGGTGTCTGGCAATGGATGATGTGATTTCTAATATCATTCCGAAGAAAGTATAAAAAAAACTGAGCCAGGCCTTATACTCCGACGAAAGTGAAGAACTATTTTATACATCTTCCCAAGTAACCATCATCCCGACTTCATAGTTACTGATCGTTCCCTCCTGTGTTGGGGAGATGCGCAGAGAAACTTTCAACTTTTATAAAATAACAAAGGTCTGGCACTCGCGAGCTCTTGCTCTAGTAGAGATATAGTAACTCCCCCATTTTAAATGGGACTCCTTTGTATTCTGACGAACCTACACTATTGTAGTGGTTAAGTATATCTATCTATAATGTCGATATTTCTGTTTACTTGAAAATGCACGACAAAGTTTCCTACTCTGAAGGGAAAAATAGATGTAGAGTTTTTCCTGTCAGTTTGACTGAAATGTTGAAAGAAAGATAATGAAACTTCAAAATGAAGTTGGCGATTGAAGTTCAAGAAGGAAATGAAAGATTAGGCATTAAAACAATCTTCAAATCATGAATGTTCTACGACATTAACAAAAATCTTACTTTTGTTTCTAAATTGATTGCCATTTTTTGATATTATGTCGAATGTATGAATAATCAAGAGAATGTGTGAATCAGGCTACAACATCCGTAAAAAAAATGAAAGAAAAGACATGACTTGGAAACGAACTCATTATATATATTTCCATAAGGTTGACTAACTATATCTTTTCAAACAATTCCTCAACTGATGAACAAAATCGGATGTATTAGAGAAAACTGTAGAAAGTACAAACGCAGAATACTGTATTATTGACGAGCTGATGACGGATTTTCCACAAAAAGTTTCCACTTTTACACCAAAGGTTTCAATTTCATTCGTTTATTTGGAGGACTCCAGAAACGAATTTACAAAATCCAAAAAAAATATTCATTGAACCTACATTTGTAAGACAAACCACCTGAAAGTATAAAATATCTGGGACAAAATAAATTAAAAATTCAATTAAAAAAGTGTTGACAGGAATATTATTTTTATTTAGTTGAAGAATATCCTCAAACAGCCATTATTGATATGTGATGGATGCCTACAGCGTCTTTCATTTTACAAATTTTGCTTTGTACTCCAATTTTATTCGTGTCCATTTCATAATGGACATTTGTATTTTTCGATTTGAGTGTGACACATCATTTCATTATTTAACATAATTTGCATTGTATTCCAATTCAATTCGTGTCAATTTCACACTGGATAATAGTGTGTTATTTGCATTTTTCAATTTTTGGTACAACTGATATATCAAAAACTGCTGGACCTGGTATAAACATATCATGTAAATCAGTCAAACAGATATTTTATTCTATCTTGTACTGTTCTACTCTTCTCTGTTCTATAATCGTTAATTATAGTGTATTCATGTGAACTAAAATTATTGCTACATATAATTCTTGAACAACTTGATGTGAGTTCAGCCTTTGTATGCTATCAGTTTTGTTACGAAATCTCCTAACGACGGCCTTGTCGCTCGTGAATGCAAAATAGTATGAGGGGTCGTAGAGGGAACGTCATTTTTTCAGGAACTCTCGTCATGCGTGGAATGTTCGATCACCGAGATTTGACTCGAAGATTCTCCGTAGGCGTACGCAAGTATAAAAAGAGACACTTCATCGCCGAGGGATAGTTATTCATGTAGTTTATTCAGAGATAGTTATTCAGAGAAATGTTCACAGTTTCTAGTAGAGAGAGTTTATCAGATAGTTATCAGAGTTTTGCTTAGTGGAGAGGCGGACAGTTTTACAGAGTTTTTACCGGAAAGAGCTTTGGTATTGCTAAGTGCAGAAGTCGAAGTAGAGAATTTCTATTGGAGAAAGTTTTAGTACCGAGCGTTGGAAAGTTATCGGAGCAATTTAAGTGATTGTATTGTATTGTGATAAAGAGTTGTAATAAAAGTAGTTTAATGTTGTTTGGAGTTTTAATAAACGAACCCAAGGAAAGTCGTTACTATTATAAAATGTTCCCACATAACACTATAATATATTTATTTACGTAAAAAATAAATAATTTCGATTGTGGATCGTTAGAGTCTTCTGAATTTTGGTAATTTTTTTGTATTATTTGTCAATAGTTCTATAATTATTCTATATGTAATAATGCATTTTCCTAGGATCTGATGAGATCTAAAACATTTTTGTCTTGGTGATTGTCGATATATCCAATCGTTTTAAAGTAAATTGAGTTTGTTATAAAATTTTACGGTTTTCCTGAAATATTGATTTGAATAGGGAAAAATATTTGGCTAATTTTGATAATAATAGGATTATTCTTGGGGATTAGTAATTCGTTCAGAGATGACTTCAACGATTTCTTCAATTTTTCAATAGTCCCCGTTAATTCAGAAAAAATGTTGATATTATTTTTTTAGAGTTCAAGGAGATGAGAAAAATTGTATTCTGATTTTTCATAAGTTAGTTCGAAACCTAATCGATTTTTTTTCGATTTACGAGCACCAGTTTGAAATTGAATTAATGAACTATAATAATCGAAATAAAAAATTAAAAATAAATCAAAAAATACAAGTATTTAAAAAAAAGATCGGAGATACACATTTGAAATAAAAAATTAAAAAAAAATGATATTTAAAAATTCAAAACAAATAGAATAATTAATTCGGACGATGAAAAATAAAGGAAAAAAAAATTCAAAAACAAAAAATAAAGAGAGATGAATTCAACGCACCTCCTTAATTTCCGGCAGGGTTCCCTCGAAATCGCATCCGACCACCGGGCACCACTGGGCCGGCTGCCACAGGCAGACGGCCTCGTGCCGGTCGAGCTGCGTCAGATCGTGGTACTCGCCGCAGCCGAGCTTCCGCCATACGCACGAGTACGACAACGGGGCGGTCTTCAGCTCGGGGCAGAGCTCCTCGACGGGCAGCGGTACGACTTCGTTCGACACCCACACGTAGTACTGGCGGCATCCGTAGCAGAGCGCTTGGTGCTGCCGCGGGCCGATCTCGATGAAGTGCGCAGCGTCGACGCGCACCGCCGCCAGGCACGTGGAGCACGACATGAAGTACTCGGCGGAGTCGTCGAATTTCATTTTTTTCGCGGGGACGATTTCGTTCGTCGGGGGGCTGTTGGTTATCAGTAGAAAAATAAAACAAAAAAAAACAAAAAATATAAATAAATTTTAATAAAATTGAAAATCATAAAAAAATCTGGAAAAAGTAAAATATTTTACATTTGACGTAGACTCGCTTGTTTAAAAAAAACGAACATTAAAAATAAGAAAATTCTTGGATTTGGATTTTTTTCTTCATTGCAAAATTCTAGTGAAAATCGGAATGATTGATAATAATTGGAAATATATCTTGTGAAATATAAAATATAAATGTTTATTTATATAATGTAAGATCTCAGAAAATGAAAAAAAATGAATAATAAAGTCGAAAAATAATCGAATATAATCGAAAAAAAAAAACGAAAAAATATGCCATATTTTAAGAAATGCCCATTAAAAAAACAGAAAATTACTGAATTTGGATATTTTCTTCATCGAGAAATTCTGGTAAACATCGGATGATTGATAATAATTATAAATATAATTTATGAAATATAAAATATTTATTCATATGATATAAAATTTCAGAAGATAATTAAATAATGAATGATTGAAATCGAAAGAATAATCAAACATAATCGAAAAAATACGCCATAATTGAAGAAACCTTCATTGAAAAAAAAATTCCTGAATTCGTTTTTTTTTCTTCATTAAGAAATTCTGGTTATCATTGGAACGATTGATAATAATTATAAATATAACTTATGAATTCTAAAAAATGAGTGTTTATTTATGTTATGAAATTTCGGGAAATTAAAAAAATAATGAATAATCATAAAATCGAAAAAATACGCCATTCCTGAATTTGGATTTTTTCCCTCATTGGGAAATTCTGGTAAACATCGGAATGATTGATAATAATTATAAATATTACTTATGAATCCCAAAAAATAAGTGTTCATTTATATAATATAAAATTCGAAAAAAAAAAATGAATAATATGAAAATCGGAAGAATACTAAAAAAATCTTAAAAATACGCCAAAATTACCTCTCCCACGAGCAGTCCCGCACCACGAGCGTCGCGCCGTCGTCGCCGATCGACAGCCGAGAACAGTGGGGGCCTTCCAATCGCACCGACCTCGGCAACTGCACCCTGTCGCGCCACTTTGTCAGCGCCTTGGCCGCCAGCTCCACTTCGGCGCGGCGCAAGTCCACCTCCAGCTCGACGACGGCCCACGCAGCCGCCGGGCGTTCCGGCGCCTGAAAGGTGCACGCGCGCGCGCCCGACGAGCCGTACGGCAGGCAGACGCGCGGCTCCGTTTCGATTTTGCTCGGCGCGTCTCCGAAGTAGATGGTGTACTTGACAGTGGCCTGCGCGCGAAAGGAAGAAGAAGAGTAAGGTTAGGTTGCATTGCGAAATCCTCCAAAAATTTATGGCCGTTTACACGACAATTTCTTTAGGTAGCATTACCTACCGAGAAGCAACAACAACAATAACAACTACTTTCCACGCTAATGCTACGCTGGACATTGGATGCCATCTGACAAACATCTCACGAATATCTCCGAAAAAAATACTCTCGCAAGTGCTTCTTGCGATCGAACAACAGTGACAGTGCGACACCCCAAGTAGTACATACATATTAGACCAATATTGGTTCAATATTACGGAAATATTAACCTCATATTGTAAATATCATATTGGCCATAAAAAAATGTGAACATTTGCAACATTGGATAAAGATTCGAAAACAATGTGAGGATATATCGTTTTGACTGTATTGGTACAATATTGTAAATGGTGTATCGACAAAGAAGATCTATTGTCCCGCCGGAAATTTATCGGGAGTAATTACACAAGTGCTTCAAAATTACCGATAATTTTCCATGAAAGCATGTTGTCTAAAAACTGCATGAGTTCATTTTCATATTTTGTCGAAAGAGCCCGACTCCGAAGGAGGAGGGCTCTGTTAGCAAAATATGAAAATAACCGAATGCAGTTTTTTTACTGACAAGATGCTTGAATGGAAAATTATCAGGTTTATTTTGATGCACGACTGTAATTCGGTAGAATATTTCCGGAGTTAAAACAACGACGTTTAAAATTCAGTATTTATGCCTGTCAAGATGACAAATGTACATTTTAACAATCGTTACTATAGATACACGGACCGCTCGGTATTTTTCGATACCTACCGGGTATTTACCAGCCCGAAAATGTCCCGCCGGGAATTTATCGCTGTAATTTATCGAAAATGTCCCGCTTCATATGGGATTTTTAACATACGATGGAAATATTCGCTGTAATTGATCGAAAATGTCCCGCTTCATATGGGATTTTTAACATACGATGGAAATATTCGATTGACAATTTTAAGTTTTTATATTCAGAATTATACATTTCTTCTTTACCAATTAGTCAACCTGAGAATTTCACTCATTCACATGATAATTACCGAATACTTATCTGAAAAAAACTCTGACTGCTGCGGGTCTCGAACTCACGACCTTCACTACGGAAATATCATTGTCGACCACTATACACTATACGGCACGGAGAGACTTGGTTAAAGAAGTAGTTGGGTGATACAGATGTGGTGACTTCAAGTTATGTTCAAAACAACATCAAAATGTTGGAAAATTAAGTTTTAATGAAAATCTATTTGAAAAACACTGAAGGATCACTGTCTCATGTGATGGCGGTTCAGAATATGAAACTGGACATAATTTTCTGGTATTTAAATTCACTACCACATATCGATATTGCAATTTTTCCACATTTTTTAGGAATAATTCATCATAAATATTACATTATCAGTATTGATATCTGATTGAATACACTAAGTGATCACTCTCATAATCCCAGTACCCTCTTTTAGGTTGTCATTCAAAAATGACGATTTGAATATTTCCATCTTACTGTGAAAACAATATTCAAGCATTATCAGAATTCGCTTATCTATATTGCAGTATTATGCCAATATGCCCCACCTCATTTGATAATTCAATATTGTAATCCACGCTCCCAAAACAATGTCGAATATATATTGAAATTCAGATGTTGGAAATAGGGTATAGCATTTACATTTAAAGTTGCCTAGAGGTGAAATGCTATTTTTTTATTTCCTTGCTATGTGCATTATTCATTATGAGGTTGAATTGAACAACATATAGTTTACAGCTTTATTTGTGAATTGATACAGTATCATCCATATTCACCCTGAAGAACCTACTTTCCAGTTGTACGTACAGTGTTGTAACAACCTAAGATAAGAACAAAACTCGGATCAATTCTTTCATTGAATGATATACCTGAGCCTACCTGTTGTTTCCTGGAAGTACACATAAATTCAGTTTATCCAGTTTCAGATGCAGTCTAAACCATTTTTCTGTAAAGAAAAGTAATAGCTTTATAATTCACTCGTAGTTATAATTCATGTGTTGAATTTGTTTATTGCTATATTATTTCACTCACCTGATGTCTTATATCATGTAAATAATTGTTTATTTATGTATATAGTTGTTTATCATAACCATTGATCTCAATAATCAATCTTTCCATAGTGGTATTCATTGTTTACATTTAAATCACAAGTTAGGTACATTCGAGGTTGACTCAATCTAGCTGACATCAATTTGTTTTCCGCTTTGGCTCTTGCGTCAGTCCGAAATCAGCCAATCCCGTTCATCCAGAAAACATAGTGCAACCTCTACGTGTTTATGAACTTGTACTAATATCCATGGTAATCGCCCTCTCATTCTGACATGTATTGGAGAGAGACGCATGTTACACTTTTGCGCGGTAGGCCAAGTTTCACACTGAAACTGAACGTTCTAGAGTTCTGGCTAGTTTTTGTTGTTGAATGAAAAAACTGAAGATTGCCATCTTTGTGATATTGTGGAAAAATGGAGAGTCTTACAGTATCTGTTGAGAGGATTATACCTCATAATCATCTGCTCCGTTTCTGGTATTTGATGTTATGCCTATCAGGCATAAGCAGAGTTTTCTTCGTAGAATTGCTTCAAGACCTATTATGGTGGTTTGAAATCCCTCTGGAGTCAAGAGGTATGTAAAACAAAAAACTGTTGAAAGAAAAAACGTTCTCCATCGGAACCACATGTTCAATTTCTCTGATTTCATTTAAACATGGCATTAACGAATGAAATGGGTAGTAAAATGTACCTATTTCACAGGGTCTCTCGTTTGGGGTACACAGTCGAAGCCTCCTGGTCCCCAGTCTCATTTTTCACCGCAGAAGGCAGCAGAATTTGATGGATTATCGTCTTGCTGGGCCCCCTTCAGTCGCTGTACCTATTTTCATTTGATGTCCTTTCAGTGTTGAGCTGTTTCAGTCGCTGGGGTGTTCCAGTCGCTGACATGTCGAGTTGCTGAGTCCATATGGTTTTGAGCCCGTGCGCTGTTAATTCCACTTCATTCCAATCATTCCTGATTCTAGATTTCGTCTGAGTCCTCCATCTAGATAACCGAATAACATATACCCATCTGAATGTCACCACTACCACGTGAAGATTATTGAGGTCAGTTTCACCTAGTTATATAGTATGTTCTGAAGTTATTTTTCATATGAGTATTATCAGCTGATTGAAACACAATCATTCTCTTATTTTCATATATTACATTGTTCTTATAAGATGATATCATCCAGCCGGTTGAAAATCAAACAGTTTAAAATCTGATCAGTATCAGAAATTCGTAGATACTCTGTAACTCATTGTATATACTCATCAAATTGTATTTTTCATATATTCGGGTTATTATCATTAAACTTTTATTGGGTATTTCAAACTTTTATTTCAATACTCTCTGTCATTACTCAATTGGTTTCTGAGTTCCTCAACATCAAAAATTCCAGTGGCGCTCCGTGGCATTTGACCATCAAAATAATAATAATATCATGTTATATAAATTGAACCCATGACCCAGTGCCGCCTGACGAAGAGCTGCCGTTAGCTTGTGCGGTTGTATAATATATTTTATACGCTACACAAATAATGGCGCCCAGTGGCGTGGGGCGTTGAAAAAAGAACTACATTTTTTTTGATGGTCATTTTTTTTAAATTTCACAAGTTTTTAATAACGTTTCAAATAAATTGAGTGACAGAGTGTGTAAAATGAAAGTTTCAGATATCAGAAATGATAGGAATAATAGAGACTCGTAAAGTTTAAACAGTTTTGTATTTGATGGTTTTTTGGAAACCGATAACATGCTTTTTCGTTGGCTCAACAATTGAACTACATGTTTTATATTTTTATTTTGGGCACAGTACTTGGTTTCATTGAGAATAATTCTTGTGTTGTGACTTTGAATAATTTGAAAGTCATATATAGTTGATGAAAATATTGTGGATATTTTTACATGAATTTGTGTGTTCTTCCGGAAAACAAATTTTTATGGTGACTATACTGTACGAAGGTATATTGCAGACATTTTTTTGCTGTTCATTCACAAATATTGTTGGTGAAAACTCATTTCAATTTTGATTTTTTTTTGACATTTCTACTCTTCGACAAAATGAGTGATGAAAATTTCCAGGTTAATCATTTACTTGATTTCGAACTTGAATATGAACTATTAATAAGAGGTGTTACTACTACTCGTAATGTTGCAGACAAGCGAAAAATTTTATCCAGACTTTTGAGCAAGGAAAAGGTAAATCCTGATGCAAATTTGAAATTAGATACTTATGAATTAAAATTTATCCCTGAACAAGAAGCTATAAATAAGACTTTGACTTCTATTACTGAATTGATTATTGATTTCAGTGATTCTGGTTTAGTTACGGATTCATTGTTCCTTAGAATCAAATCTAGACTGGTACATGTGTTGAATAGAACTGCAAGGTTATTGAAATTTTTACAGATTCCTGGTAAAATAGATGACACTATCAAAAAAGATTTTTCAACATATCAGGCTGAAGCTTATGCAACTTGTCTAAAATTAGAAGCTGATTTATATGATAGTATAAAAAATACAAACCCTCCTGTAGTAAATGTTGGTGTACAGCCACCACCAGTAATAAGTGTTGCGGCACCAGTTGTAAATTGTTCCAATAACATGATACCAATTTCCAAATGGGGAGTTAAGTTTAACGGTGATCCTAAAACACTTCATTCATTTTTGGAACAGGTAGATGAGTTAGCTTTGGCTAGAAAGGTGAATAATCACATCCTTTTCGAATCTGCAGTTGAATTTTTTGTAGGAGATGCTTTCACATGGTATCGAAGTGTGAAATCTAATGTAACTGATTGGTCTTCACTTGTTGATTTACTTAAAAGAGACTTTTTAAATACAGATATAGATGAAGACATTTGGGAACAGATCAAGTCGAGAAAACAGAAAAGAAATGAATCAGTTGCTATTTTCATTGCTCATGTTGAAACGTTATTTGGTAGATTATCTAGGGTACCTGTAGAGTCGTCTAAGGTGAAATATCTCAGGAAAAACTTATTACCAGAATACATTAGCCAATTGGCATTACATGAAATTTCCACAGTTGCTGACCTTTCAAAATTGTGTAGAAGATTGGAAGAAGCAAATATTCTTAAAGGAAAAAATAATTTAGTCACTCAAGTTGCAAATATTTCAGATAATGTACAAGACAGGAGAGTTGGCACTAATCATAATAATTGCAATAGAAATAAAAATCAAAAAAATTTCAAGAATAACTTTTCCTCCAGAACACTTAATGGTAAAAGATTTGATGGTTGTAGGAATAATAGTTCTAAGGGTGAATCTTCAACAGTTTCCACCAGTAAGACAATATCCTGTTGGAACTGTGGACTGCCTAACCACATATTTTCAGATTGCAGATCTAAGAGAAAAATGTTTTGTTTTAAATGTGGATTAGCTGACTTTAAAATTTCAAATTGTCCTAACTGCTCAAATTCAAAAAACGATTAGGGGGTAAGGCGTTGTCTGGCCGTAACTCCATACCCAAAAGGGAGGTCAAATCTCATGATGTGAAATTTAACAAATCTGACTGGAATAAATGGCTATCCACTGTTGCCACGTTTTATAAAAGTCATCAAAATTCCTACAATGAAGTTTCTCCACTTTTTATTGAAAAACCTTTAGATAATAGACCATATATTAAAGTTCGTTTATTCGATCAAGATATTACAGTTTTATTGGATACTGGAGCGAGTGTTTCCTTAGTTTGTTCAGCAGGTCTGAAAGTAATAGAAAACTTCAATCTTGCAGTAACTCATTCTTTCACAAAGAGTATTTCAACGGCTGATGGCACACAAAAGGTTGTTGAAGGTGTTGTTTATTTGCCCATTGTTGTAGACGGTGTTTGTCAAGTAATAAAAGCTTTAGTAGTTCCTAGCTTACCTCATTCATTTATTTTCGGTTGTGATTTTGCTAGACAATTCAATATACAGGTAGATTTTTATGGTAATAGCTGGCATGTACATAGCAATCTCAATTCATTTTCTCAAATTGGCGTAGTAAGTAAATCACAATGTTTTGTTGAGGCGAGTTTACATTCACTAGATGATCTTTCTTTAGAACAACGTGTACAAGCACAGTCTGTGATCGATTCTTATCAAGACATTTGTAGTAATGAAAGATTGGGTCGTACTGATAAAATTTCCTTGAAAATTGATACTGGTAATGAACCTCCAATTCGTAAAAGACCCTATGTTATGTCACCATACATGGCAAAAATTTTGAACGATGAGCTCGATGAAATGTTGAAGTTGGGAGTGGTAGAGCCTTCACAAAGTCCATGGTGTTCACCTGTTTTGTTGATTAAAAAGAGTAATGGAGAGTACAGATTCTGTTTTGATGGTCGCCCTCTGAATGCTATCACTAAATACGATAGTTATCCGTTACCAAACGTTGAAAGAATACTAAACTCTTTGAGAGATGCAAAATATATTACTTCTTTAGATTTGAGAAAATCATTTTGGCAGATACCATTAGACCCTTCATCAAAGGAAAAAACAGCATTCAGCGTCATTGGCAGAGGCCAGTTTCAATTTGTGACCGTTCCGTTCGGTTTATGTAATGCTGCTCAGACTCAACAACGACTTGTCGATGCTATCTTCGGACCTCGTTATGAGCCTAAAATCTTCTCATATATAGACGACATAATTATCACAGGTTCCACTTTTGAAGAACATATTCAGTTGCTTAAAGAAGTGAAAGAAAAATTACAGGAGGCCAACTTAACAATAAATTTAGATAAATGTGAATTCTTCAAAACTTCCTTAAAGTTTCTTGGTTTTATTGTGGGTTCGAATTCATTGAGAACAGACCCCGACAAGGTGGCTACCATGGTAAATTATCCTCGTCCTCGAACAGTCACAGAAGTCAAAAGGTTCGTTGGAATGTGCTCATGGTACAGGAGGTTTATTAACAATTTTTCAGCTCTGTTATCTCCGATTAATGATCTTATTAAGGGTAAAAAGAAATCTCAACCTATACAGTGGAACGACTCCGCAGAAAGTTCTTTTTTAAAAATAAAACAATTATTAGTTTCGTCTCCTATTTTGTCTCAACCTGATTTTTCTAAGGAATTTATTATTCAAAGCGACGCGTCCGGTACGGGTATAGCGGGAGTCCTCACTCAAAATATAAATGGTAGTGAACGTGTGATTGCGTATGCAAGCAGAACCTTATCCCGAGCAGAAAGAAATTACTCTACTGTAGAAAGAGAACTTTTAGCAGTGATATTTTGTATTGAAAAATTCCGGCCCTATATTGAAGGTGTCCGTTTCACTTTATATACCGATAATTATTCACTTTTATGGCTTAACAACTTGAAGAATCCCTCAGGAAAATTACAAAGGTGGGCGGTCAGACTCCGACAACATACTTTCGATATTATTCATAGAAAAGGAAGCAATAATATTGTTCCTGATGCTTTGTCACGTATAATTCCAGAAAATGAAGAAATAGCGATGTATGATGTCGATGTAGAAAGGATCGATCCATGGTTCGAAAATTTAAGGGAAAAAGTTTTAAAAAACCCTGATAAGTATCCTCAGTGGAAAGTTGATGATGATTTTCTGTATAAATTTTTACCTTCTAATATTCCAATTCAATCAAATATTCCGGAGTGGAAGATTTTAGTTCCTAAACCACAACGTATAGAACTCATCAAGTCATTTCACGACCCTCCTGTGTGTGGTCATTTAGGGTTTTACAAAACTTTGGGTAGGATTCAAGAGAGGTTTTATTGGCCAAAAATGAGGCACGATATTTTGAGATATATTAGATCCTGTAAGGTCTGTGGTGCACAGAAAATGCCAAACAAGGGTAGAATGGGGTTAATGGGAAAGGAAAAAATTGTTAAACAACCCTGGGAGGTCATTGGATTAGATTTAATTGGACCGTTACCGCCATCTAAGAAACGCAATAAGTGGATTTTAGTTATTTCGGACTGGTTTTCCAAGTACTCACTTTTGTTTCCTCTAAGAGATGCTAAAGCTCATCAAATTGAAAAAATCTTAGAAAATGATGTATTTCTTATGTTTGGAGTACCACGAACTATTATATGCGACAATGGAAGTCAATTATCAGGCAAAACCTTCAGAAATGTTTGTAAGAAGTATGATGTTAAAATTTGGTATAACGCTGTATACTCACCACATGTAAATTTTGTTGAGAGGAATAATCGAACCATAGAAACCGTGATACGTAGTTATGTTGACGAGCACCAAAATTGGGATATGGAAATTTACAAAATTCGTCAGGCTCTGAACACTGCTAAACACGAGGTTACAGGTTATTCACCCTCATTTTTAGTCTTTGGAAGACAACCTCCTCTTTCAGGAAAATGTTACAATAATGCTAATCTTAATGAAGATTTCGAAATATTACCTGGTGATAGAAAAACTTATTCGGAAAATTTGCAAAATATTGGTAAAATTTATGATGAGGTTAGGGAAAAACTTCACAAAGCATACGAAAGAAATAGTAAGTCATATAACCTCCGTAAACGAGATGAATCATTTGAAGTCGGTGATCGGGTATGGCGGAGAAACAAGGTTCTCTCAAATGCAGCGAATCACTTTAGCGCTAAGCTCGCTCCTAGATATCTTCTCTCTATCGTAAAAAGGAAGTTATCTCGTTTGGTATATGAATTAACCAATGTTGATGGTAGTAATGTCGGTCGATGGCACATTAAAGACTTGAAAGCCTATACAAATTCTGAGTCCAGTGAATCTGGAGATAATTATTCTGATTCGTCCGAATAAACCTTTATAGTAATGAAATTTATCACTAAATGTTAATTTTAGTATCTGTAGATTTTGTAAATAGATTTTTGTCCCTTTCGAATAATTCGAAAACAGATCCCTTTATAGTAAATTGTATTATGAATTATGGTATTTCTCAAAACGTATTTCCTTGGCTAGTACCTTTCCGATTTCGACTTTTCCTATTTTTGACTCTCACTTATTATGACTTACCGATTGTGATCCTATAAGAGGCGTGTGATACGCGTAGTTATCAGAGCCGTGTGAAATTCTGTTCAGAGCGATTTATTAAAAATCTTCTCATTCATAATTTTGAAATCATGTGACAGATATTTTCAAATTGATATTGTCATCCCATATGAATCATCCTTGATAGTATTTTTTTATTATTTTACCAAAATAAATAGTCTATCGAGATAGACAATTTCTTTTTGGAGGGGGGTGTATAGCATTTACATTTAAAGTTGCCTAGAGGTGAAATGCTATTTTTTTATTTCCTTGCTATGTGCATTATTCATTATGAGGTTGAATTGAACAACATATAGTTTACAGCTTTATTTGTGAATTGATACAGTATCATCCATATTCACCCTGAAGAACCTACTTTCCAGTTGTACGTACAGTGTTGTAACAACCTAAGATAAGAACAAAACTCGGATCAATTCTTTCATTGAATGATATACCTGAGCCTACCTGTTGTTTCCTGGAAGTACACATAAATTCAGTTTATCCAGTTTCAGATGCAGTCTAAACCATTTTTCTGTAAAGAAAAGTAATAGCTTTATAATTCACTCGTAGTTATAATTCATGTGTTGAATTTGTTTATTGCTATATTATTTCACTCACCTGATGTCTTATATCATGTAAATAATTGTTTATTTATGTATATAGTTGTTTATCATAACCATTGATCTCAATAATCAATCTTTCCATAGTGGTATTCATTGTTTACATTTAAATCACAAGTTAGGTACATTCGAGGTTGACTCAATCTAGCTGACATCAATTTGTTTTCCGCTTTGGCTCTTGCGTCAGTCCGAAATCAGCCAATCCCGTTCATCCAGAAAACATAGTGCAACCTCTACGTGTTTATGAACTTGTACTAATATCCATGGTAATCGCCCTCTCATTCTGACATGTATTGGAGAGAGACGCATGTTACACTTTTGCGCGGTAGGCAAAGTTTCACACTGAAACTGAACGTTCTAGAGTTCTGGCTAGTTTTTGTTGTTGAATGAAAAAACTGAAGATTGCCATCTTTGTGATATTGTGGAAAAATGGAGAGTCTTACAGTATCTGTTGAGAGGATTATACCTCATAATCATCTGCTCCGTTTCTGGTATTTGATGTTATGCCTATCAGGCATAAGCAGAGTTTTCTTCGTAGAATTGCTTCAAGACCTATTATGGTGGTTTGAAATCCCTCTGGAGTCAAGAGGTATGTAAAACAAAAAACTGTTGAAAGAAAAAACGTTCTCCATCGGAACCACATGTTCAATTTCTCTGATTTCATTTAAACATGGCATTAACGAATGAAATGGGTAGTAAAATGTACCTATTTCACAGGGTCTCTCGTTTGGGGTACACAGTCGAAGCCTCCTGGTCCCCAGTCTCATTTTTCACCGCAGAAGGCAGCAGAATTTGATGGATTATCGTCTTGCTGGGCCCCCTTCAGTCGCTGTACCTATTTTCATTTGATGTCCTTTCAGTGTTGAGCTGTTTCAGTCGCTGGGGTGTTCCAGTCGCTGACATGTCGAGTTGCTGAGTCCCTATGGTTTTGAGCCCGTGCGCTGTTAATTCTACTTCATTCCAATCATTCCTGATTCTAGATTTCGTCTGAGTCCTCCATCTAGATAACCGAATAACATATACCCATCTGAATGTCACCACTACCACGTGAAGATTATTGAGGTCAGTTTCACCTAGTTATATAAGTATGTTCTGAAGTTATTTTTCATATGAGTATTATCAGCTGATTGAAACACAATCATTCTCTTATTTTCATATATTACATTGTTCTTATAAGATGATATCATCCAGCCGGTTGAAAATCAAACAGTTTAAAATCTGATCAGTATCAGAAATTCGTAGATACTCTGTAACTCATTGTATATACTCATCAAATTGTATTTTTCATATATTCGGGTTATTATCATTAAACTTTTATTGGGTATTTCAAACTTTTATTTCAATACTCTCTGTCATTACTCAATTGGTTTCTGAGTTCCTCAACATCAAAAATTCCAGTGGCGCTCCGTGGCATTTGACCATCAAAATAATAATAATATCATGTTATATAAATTGAACCCATGACCCAGTGCCGCCTGACGAAGAGCTGCCGTTAGCTTGTGCGGTTGTATAATATATTTTATACGCTACAAGGGTTTATATAAAATATGCAGACAATATTGAAATAACTATATTTTCAAACTGATACCATTCATTATCACCTGATACGGTAATTCAGATATTGGTAATGATTTATCATAGCTATATATCATCAATATTGAACCTTACAAAATGCAGTTGAAATTCATTGTCAATATTGAACCAATATCCACATTGAAATATCGTTTTTTACATATTGATTTATATTTAGTTCAACATCAATTCTTACACTTACAATAAATCTATATTGGACCAATTCGAATTCTGGGTTCAGACATTATGATGTGCTACTTGGGACAGACCGAGGTAAACAACTTCATATTGGTTCCGGACTAGTTGCTTCTTATCAGTACAGGGCAGGTCCACAACGACAGTTCTAATTTCTAATTTCATCGATCTTCCTCCATTATTTTAAACCAAAGAAATTCCAAAAAACGACGGCTTTCAAACCCGAACAGAAGTAGTGATACTGAAAACCTCGGTCACGAAAGCCCTAACCATTTTTTCAGTAATTCATATCTCTACTTGCTCGTCATATTGGTTTTACTTTTCCTGTGAAACTGGAGATATAAAATCAAAATCTCGAGTAACTAGATCATTCGATATCATTCGGGAGAGAAGTGTAAACGAAATCAATATAAACGAAGGAGCGGCCCCGGTGTCGATCCCTGTACCACCCAAACCCAAATTTCAATAAATAGATGCATTAACTTAGACGACAGCAAAAAGGGGCCCCAGTACCGAACCGTGTGACATACCATCTTATTTTTAACATCTTCACCGTTTTCGTTACCTTTCCCGCTACCGGCGATAGGGCCGTCGTCTTGATTTCTATCGTCTCTTTGTACGGATTGTTGCACTCGACGACGAAGAGGTTGTCTTTGACGCGATAGAGGTACTTCCGTTGAACGGGCACGGCCATCTCGATCCGGATTGAAGAGGTGACCAGTAGGCAGTCGCGATGCGTGTCCTTGAAGTGCTTGATAAGCAGGTAGGTCGGGATCCTGCGGGTCACTGGAACAAGAGATTTCGGAGTGGAAATGAAAATAATCCTATTGGGAATTTTTTGTATGCAAAATGTTGGAATGTTTGACGTTTCCACTCGCATGCTGGAGTCACTATCAATAGATTAACCCAACTATCGACCCCCTTACGTGTTGATCAGCCCAACTATAATATTTATTTCGATAGCTTGTTCTGCCTCCGAGTTATTAGTGTTGTATTATAAGTACTTACATATTGTCACATTTTCAAATGAACGTTAATTATCGTTATCTCTTCATTTTATTATGAAAGTTATTGCAAATTCTATGCACTTTTTATAAAAAAAAATATTCAAACGTAGAGTGACACAACAGTAATGTCCATTCAACAGTTATATTATGAATTAAAGTATTTAATACAAAAATAATCAGTTCGAACCCTCTAGGGACTGTCAGCTGTCAAGTTGCTGTTAAGGTGAATTCATATTGTAGCGTGTATTACATGTACACGATCTGATATTTACGTATTTTTTTTATAAAATTGGTGGTCGTAGGAAAAATAGTGTACTTGTGCGAAAGTGATTTCAGTAATGTAATATACTATAAACAACATATCTGTCTGTGTCTGATGTACTTCTTGTCTTCACTCCTTCGCACTTCCAGAGGCCTTGAAGTTTCACCGATATATATTTCTGACCGCAAATACAATTTTTCGTGTTTTCTGTTGAATTATTTGGTTAAATATGTGTCAGTATTGAACGTAATAGATTTTTTCAGATTGTAGTGGGTTGAAAACAAAAAAAAATACAAAGGAAAGATTTATCCGCTGTCTTTTGAAACGTATGCCAAAAACGCAATACTCATTTTGACAATAATAATAATGTTAGACATTAACAGACTACTCACCGGGCTTTTTTGGGCACTTTGGACACGCATACTCCTTGCTTTGGCATCCTTGTTCGTGCTCCTTCACCTGTGTGGGGGTCAGGAGTTTTCTGCAGCCATCGAATCGGTTTACGCACTTGAAAAATATTTTATATCTAATATAATACATCCAAACGGGCATATATATGTATATGTGTATATATACATAGCCATAAAAAATATATATGTATTCGGAAACTAGAGCATCTTGGCTTCAAAACGATGTGCATGGCAAGTCGATAAAATGGCTAATAATTTTTCAATTCGCGGTTGTTCCGCAGATTCTACATAACTCCGAAATCGCATGAAAAATGTAAATAAACAAATTGATCATTTATTAGAACGCGGGGAAAGTACAAAAGAAAATCGGAGATCATTCAAGACCCCCCAAGGACCCATTATAAAGAAAAATTTCCGATAAAAGACTATTTTTGAAAAAAATGTAAACAATTTAATTACACACTGTGTCGAAATGGTGCGGAAAAAAACTTTCACAGCTTATTAAATCTTTTTGCCAAATAAGAAAAAACTTCAAAATACATGGAGTGATAGCTACGGGTTTCCTCATTATCTTGAACTTTGAATCATTGAAAAATGTCAGTTTTTGCCTGAGTTATGAAACAATTCGTCCGCCCGCCTCCAAGCGAATGCATAGACAACAGAATTCCTATAGAGAAAGCGGCAGCTGAAATGAGGAGAGTTTTGGGTCCCTTTATCTCGAAAACTGTTGAGTTTTCGGAAAAAATGATAAGGGTCATTTTTGTAGATAATGAGACGATCTTTAATTTTTGTATGAACGAAAATTCTCTAATTCGTATATTTAGCCAGATATTGGCGGGAAACCCATTTTTCTGGGTTTGGGGGGCCATTTTCGGCCATTGCCATGAACGCAATCGTGTTAAGTTTTGGGTCCTTTGAAAACATCTGTGACGACCTACAAATTGAGCCACAAGTGAAGAACTCATAGACTTATTCACAGGTTCGTCCCTTCAGTTACTGGACTAATATAAATATAGTTTACAAAAAAAACACGATTTACAGAGAAACGAGCTAGTAGAAAAATATTATTTTTACTACCACTATTTCAAACCGTTCGTTACGTATCTGACAGGTGTTAGGTAATGGCTCATCTTTCATCTATCCTAGACTTTGTCTGTCATTCGTTGACTTTATCTGACATTTATTTATATTGGTGACAATTGGAGGGGTTGTGGGGGGGGGAAAACAGTTTTACCAAACACAACACTTATAAAAAAGAAAACAAACGAAAGTTCCTGGGGGGCAGATGCCGCCAATTGGTTCATTTCGATTTATTTGACATTTTTGACAAGTATCTGGAATGCCTAATTGTATACCCCGTAGTCGCGGTAACAATACTTGATTATTCTGAGTCCACAGCGTACTTTGGTTATTTGTCGTTAAATGTTATATTTTAGATTTGTTCAGAACGAAACAGAGCACACGATTAAAAGGTACATTTCGGAACTGGACCATAACTTGTCTCAATGGTAGTAGGACGTATGTCGGAATACAGATTGAAGTAAAATAATAAAATAACAGATATGCAATATACATTAAGAAATATTGAGCAGTAGTCGAAGATATGTTCTAGATCTACTGGTGTACTACCGTTTTTTCCAGGCTCTACCCTGTCAACATCTCTGTGAGCTCGATTATTTAGTAGACACTGCCGGTATGTTTCATTATTAGCCGCTTTTGAATTAATTTTTTTATTGATGTACCAATTGCAACCAAAACACTTCATTGAAGCCATGTAAAATTAATAACTAGATAGATATAAAAAGCGTTAAAATAAAAAATGTGCCGAATAATTCAATTGAATGAACGAACCGAAAAGAAAACGATGCATTTATTTGTTAACAACACTAATAAGAAAATGTCAGTTCTGACAATTGATCATTCAAATAATCATCGAAAAGCAATATTGCCACTTCGCATTTTTTGAAAATGATTGTTATCTTTTATATACATAAGATAAATTATTCTAGATTGAAAATGAAAATAAAAGTACTACTACATGACTCATTTATAAGCATTCAAAAACGTTCAAAAAGTTTCCTGAAAATGCCCAAATTTTCCTATCTAAAGCTTACCCTCCTTTGATGTGAATGATTATGAAGTTTTACAAAATGGACGAAAATATTCAAACTATTCTCGAAACTATTATAAGGATTTTTTGTAGAGGAGACCGAATTACGTAAGTTTCACAAAACAAATTTCCAGAAAAAAGGTGCTGATAGTATTACCCACGAACCATACCTTGAAAACGCCTTGTATGCCTGGCACTCTTTCGCCCGAGTTTCCGGATTCCTCTTCACACCTCCCGCACTTCAATCTTCCGGACGGGTACAATCTCACGGGTTCCACCGTCAAGAACTTGTAGCAGTTGTCGCATATTCTGGACTCGAGGATCTCGTCGGGTACAACGTTCATTATTATTATTATTACCTCGGCGATTGTCAAGAGAAAAACTGCACACCGTCTACCGATGAAAAGGAGACTGGCAGTGAGTCCGACGTGTGGGAAATGGAGTTTTTGTTTTTTTACAGGCTGAGAAAAACATTTGACAGACGCCGCAAAAACGTAGACAATCTACAGGGCCGTCTTGATTGAATAATTTCACTTGTCACTGTAAGGTACATGTCCTCTGTTTCGGATCATTTTCAACAGAAAAAACGTTGAAATATATCAGAAAAAAAATTTAGACGACTATGCATACTATATTTAGGTATGTTGAGGGAATCCTCTCAATGAAAAGCATCCTATGTGAAGTGATTATTTTCATTCTAACTGGCCCTGCAATAAAGTCACGTAATATCTTTCTGCGACTGTGCACTTGGGATAAATTTTTTCTTCAGAAAGTCATCATTGCATCGGACATTTTTGGACTTGAATCCAATCTCAGCGTTCACCACGACAAATTATTAGGTTTGTTTGAAAGTGGTTGACAATGTTCCATGTATTGGTATGAACTTTGTTTATACAGGGTGATAGTGAATAAACTCCAGAGGGTGATTCCCCATGAAAAAATAATGACAGGTTGCTATATAACTTTTTCCATAAATGCTTCGTTTTCCGAAATACAGGTGTTGACTTTTGGAAAAAAACTGACTATTTATGTATTGGCTCTTAAACCGGTTGGAATATGCAAGAAATTTCCATTCGTTTTCCGCAATACCGGGTGTTGACTTTTTGAAAAAAACTTGACTATTTATGTATTGGCTCTTAAACCGGTTGGAATATGCAAGAAATTTCGTGGGTGTTACGAGATAGTTTTTGAGCATTTCTTGACATGCAATTGAGAATTTTATGATCATCAGTGGCGCACATACTGGTAATGATATCAATATTTTTGAAAAAAAAAATGTTACATCATGTTATTTCAAACTAAAAATAATTTTTGAATTGCTT
>JAVJAQ010004753.1:0-48531 GCA_032362365.1 Zygogramma bicolorata | reverse complement strand
TGATTTCATGAACGTTGCAACATTTTGGAGTAGACTAGAATTGTGACCTTTCACACTTATTCGAAGTTCAACATTGATTCTTTATTTTTCATTTCGTAGTAAATAAGAACCCAAAGAACTACGAAGGAGGAATCTATTCATCACATAAAAATGTGTACGGTAAATGTATGAATTCTGCATACTGAAAGAAATCGTTCATCTCATTTCACTACAGTTTCAAGTAATAATTAATGGACGACTCCATTGGATTTATAAAAAAAATAAAATAAAGAAATCGTGTTCTGATATCGAATGAAGAAAAGTTGCTGGAAGTGGCATTGTTTACCACGGAACTACGTTTAGTTTTTTTCTTCGTACTAATCTGACTAAAATAATTACTGATATTTATTCGTCACGTCTGAATTGGATGCTTCCATTCCATTTTCCGAAAGTGGATATCTCATTTAGTTTCTCTTTTTTTCGATTGGTACCTATTCATGGTATTCTTAATCACTTCTCGTTGGTTGGGAGACTACTAATTTAACTATCAATTCATCTAACATTATTTTGCCTCAGCCCCCTCTATGAAATTATACGTATGAACATTTTTTACATGTGTTTTACAAGTTATGAAAACCACTCGATCATGTCTTCAAGGTCACAGAGAGTTCAAGAAATCGAAATGCAGGAATTTCTTATGTGAACACCCTTCGTGGTATTTCTGTAGGGAGCACTTGTTCAAAGGCAGGTGTATTTCCCCAATATACTATGTAGATATTGTTGAGCCTGGCCTGGACGATATTTTTCAATATGATTCGACATAATATCACACTTTATGGCCTACGTGGGCACAAAGTTCAATTTATGGCCCGCAGGGGTGTAAAGTTCACTTTATGGTCCGCGAGGGCATGAAGTTTATTTTACGACACGCTTGCAATGTAATATGTTCTATCCACAACCATATTCACTTGGAATCGGAAAAATATTTCGCTTTGACAGCGGCTGTCACCTCCTCGAAAATGAAAAAAAGCGATAGGTTTTGAATGGTCTTTGTTTATTTCAGATTGTCCATCGCCTCCATTTGTGAAAATTTGTGATGTCTACTTCAAGTTTGTTACTAATTGAAAGAAACGAAGGGAAATATAATGAAACAAATATTGTTCATTAATATATATATATATATATATATATATATATATATATATATATATAGTGTAGAAAGTTCTCGACTGTCAATAGATACCCTTTCCTGATTGAAAAAAACATGCGAAGGCTATAATGATATTCTACTTGAAAATTCTTTTCCATCCAAATTATTAAAAAAGTTACTTTATAATACTTTCACCCGAATAGTTGATCAAAATAATCTTTCACTGACAATTTCCAACAATTACATTACCTTTGGATCAATTCCCTACATGAGACAGTTATCCTCCAAAATTTTGAATGGTTTCAAACAAGAATCAGTTATTAAAATTGCACAACGAAATGTTATCACCATAAATAATATATATTCCAAATTAAAAGATGAACAATCGCCATTGATGAAATCAAATGTAGTCTATAGTATACCTTGCAATTCTTGCCACAAAAAATACATCGGTCAAACAAGTCAAACTTTGAAATCTAGATTAACTGGATATAAGAGTGACTGTAGACTACACAAAAAATCTTGTGCTCTCACTGAACATATTATTGATAATGATCATAACATGAACTTTGAAGAACCTAAGATTTTATACACTGAAGAAAACTCAACAAAAAAATTATTTTTAGAAATATCTGATATTCTCCCAATAAATGCAAGTGTTCCACGGGATCAGATTTGGTTCTACTTTGATTCAGCTTCAAATCAATGATTTGCTGACGAAAACATCTTGTTCAGTGCATAGTTTTGCGGACGACATTACTCTTCATGATGGTTTCTCTCTCAGAGTCCTCAAATCAGCACGAGAAACAAAAATTCATTAGCGTCAGTGTTATAATGGAATTATATTATGGGAAAACCCAGGATGCCTCTTCTCAAAGAAAACCCACCTTCTTTTATCTAATTTTTATAATTCATTTCTCGTCGGCTCCTAATGATCTTCAAAGCACGGCCTGTCTCGGAATATAGTTCTCATGTGTAACATTCATTGAGTTGATTCTATTGACAGAAAAGCAATCCGTCTTGTTAGTGATTCTTCGCTCACGGACATTCTCACTTCGCTGGAACATCGTAGAAAGGTCGGAGACTCGTCTCTTGTCGATATTTTTACGCTAGGTGCCCCTCTCAATTGTCGTCAATCATTCCACACGGATGAATGAAGTGCAGAATTCCCACCCCTTTGCTTGGAGACTTGTCGAACTTCTCTTCCTCAGGGGATTCTTTTTCAATTGAACAGTTGCACCTTGGAACTTCTTACCGAAGGAGTTTTTTTCTGAGCCTCACAAACCTGGTATCCCTCGATTCACGCAGTATTTGAACACTGTATACAAAAAAATTCAAAAAAACTTTAATGTGGGTGATTGTATTTTACATTATTTCTCTATATAGTTGATTGAGAGGTATTTCGAACGGTTGGTAAGTGTGGATAAAACTTCAATCATTGGGCGATTGTGAATGAAGACATTGAACTGTTACCCAACCTCAAAATAGTATACTTTGAAATAATATACGGATCGAAGACTGGTAGAAATGATTCCCAGGAAAGTAAAAGGCAGCTTTTCTTTTTACCTTGTAGAAATTTTATCGCTCATCATCTGATCGTCATCGGCAATCCAGTTTTTCTAGCAACATGTCGCAGCAAATACTCCCTTTTAAAACGCTCGCTAGCAGGCCGAGAAACCGAAGGCATCTTCCGTGACACATTTACCGTACACTTACCGTTTTATTCGACACTTTCGGGATTGTCGTGAGGAGATGGCGGATCTAATGGCCGATGTAGTTAGTCGAGCCAACTTTGCGTAATCCATTTGATTCGAATGTGCGGACAGTTCCTGAAAATACGCGATTCGGTGCTTAAAAGCTTCACAATGTCGTTGACTCCGAAGTAATGTCATTACCCAAAATTAGTCAGCGTCTAACTCTATACTTGAGGTAACACCAACAGTAGCGGTTTTCTGTTTCCCAAAACATGCGAGGAAAAGTCATCGTTTATTCAAGAATAGCCCAGTGATTTTCTATGCTTGGATCGACTAGGTCAAAGCAACAAATCTCTACGGAATCAAATTTTCAACACATATTTTGTGTTCAAGATACAGTTTTCTTCGGAATTCACGCCGCTATTATTGAAAAAAGACTTACATATAGCTTGCATTTCTCTTGAAATTACTTTATATTTGTTATTCACTCCTACTACGCTACTACCATTATAAAAAACAATAATATAAGTAAGGTAATTATATGACATAATCTTCATTACATACAGATATGAAAAAGCTAGGATATACATGAATACCATTCATCACTTATCATTTAAGAATTTTCCCTATCTCTTTTACGATAAAAGGAAACATTAGTACCTAAAGTGAATTCTCTTCATTTGATCTAGAGGCAAGTAATTCAACAGTCTCTTGGAGAGGTTCAGGTCTCTACCAATAATGTCATGCAATTCTTGTTGATTGAAGCGTTGGAGATTTGCTGTATCTGCTACAAAATCACTGTCTTTTTCTGATTGCAAATCCTGAAGTTCATCAGACGTTGATGAATCTTGATAATCTTCTGAGAGTGCTGAATATTGGAATGGGTATTTCTTCAGATTGGGGTACAGGCCTCCTTGGTGAGTCTGTATCAGGATATGTCGATTTTTGTCTATTGTTCCGATTGATACCCTTTTTATTTACGAAACAGAAATAACAATCATATAATAATTATTATAATTTATTCACAAAATAGCTTTTACATCAACACATCAGAGATATGTTACAAGGAATAAACTCGATAGCCATAAGGAAATTAATCCGCGCATGGCTTCAGTTCTATTTAGTAACATTGATGATGGATACATATATCACAGTTCAACAGTTCAAGCATGTTCAATTTCTCTGTAATGATGAAATGAGGAAATATGAAGTTAAGATAACAATTTTTTGAATAATATGAAATAAAGTGGAATATAATTGTTTTTAAAATTGGTTAGCTGCATATATATAAAATTCTTCGATGACATTCTAATACAGCGCAATAAAAGATTGTGGTTAGCAAATAAAATACAATAAAATTAAAGTTGGTTAAAACGTGTCTAGACTCTTCCTAATTGTTTTTGAGATCTATTAATTGGGTAATATAGTTGCGTTTTTGACTAGATATCCATTCCCTTATTTTTTATTTATATAAATTGAAGGAATTGATTGATTTAATATCAGGAGGTAGTTTATTATAGGCTCTGGGTCCGAGAGTTTTATACATTCTTGGTACCGACATTGAGTTAGGACGGTTTCGGGTATGATGAATGAAGTTATTGTTTGTTCTCATTTTATACTGTTTCAGTAATATTGACTGGCAGTATAACTGTCTTATGTCAAAGAACCCGCTTTTATTATAAACTGCATCAGAAGAGTACCTGAATGTCTTTTTGTATACGATTTTTATTATCCACTTCTTTGTCTACCACTACTACTAACTATCTATTGATAGTTTCTTTGTTTCCTCCAAACCAGTGGCACTCCAAACTTTGGGGAAATATTCTTTCCAATTGACCATTGCCACAAATATTCAACGAATGTTTTACATACCAAATGTGGAGCCCACGATTCATCCCGATCTACCAATTGGACGTCAAAATAGGCCAGAAAAGCTCTCTCCTCAAAGTCAGAAACAAATTTCTTTCTTCTGAAGTATATTCCCCATATATATAACAAAACACGTCTGGTTGATTTAAACAACTTCTATTTGTGGATGTCATGTCTTGCCTTCAATTTGATATTCGGAAAACGTACACAAAATAATAAAGCTACTTCACCTACGAAGGCTCAAGAGTAAGCTGTTACCTTTAAGGGTAGAAAGATACAGAATGTATAAAAAGGTCGGTTTTTATAATCATGGGCAATAACAAGTACCCAAACTGGGGTAAATACATGCCAATTTCAGGTAAGAAATTTTGGTTTTGGCCTGCAAGGATATCATTACTTCATTATTTTCACTTGTTATCAGAACTGAAATCGATTGGCCTGTATCTGAAGAACTAAAGCTGCTACGATAACATACTAGACATTTTTGGAATCAGCACATCAAAAACATTTAGAATCAGTTTATAATTCACCGGCACCAAAAAAATAATAATATTTTGTTGGGTTCAACAGTATATTATTCAAACCAGCTTGAGATGCCTGCCATGCAAACATGAAGAAACTACAAGCAGATCCATGTGAGCATAAGTCCAGCTCAGTTCCGTTGAATTTGTCTGAGTTAACAAAATTATATTGCCATGGGATGTAGATACTCCTGAATGTCTTACGTGTAAATTTCGCCATATTGCTGCTGTAGAATTAGCATGGCGAGGAAAGAAGGCAGTTGCTTGTATGGTTGATTTTTTCATATCGAGAAAAATAACGGTTACTGTCCCATAAATCGCCTTGAATACAATTGGGTATTCAGTAAAACGTGCCAAGGTGGTTCTAAAAGCTACACAGGGTAGTATATGGTTGGTTTTCAATGGTGAAAGAAAAAGCTAACCTGTGCGTCCTTTCCAAATACTGATAAATGGGGCTACAATATTGCCTTACCAATGACTGTTCTCAACATCAAATCGACACTGGAAAAATGATAGTTTTTTTGGATGGACTAAATAAATCCACTAATGAGACAATCGACTTGAATCAATGGACAAAAGATAACAAATCACTCGAGAAGATTTACTGCTGGCAAAAAGTAGTGTAATAAATGACTGGTCATAGCAATCAAAATTCTATAAAATCATAACTAAAATCTCGATCAAGGACACCACAACGAGATCATAAATATCAAGCGTAGTAATAGATCTTCTATAGTGGAGAACAGCAACGATTCTATGTTGAGTTTAACTTTAACAATTGTACTTTGACCAACAGTACTTCTGATAAATGAATAATTGTTTCGTTGTGTTGAGTTAGAATGTTTTGCCCAAAATATTTCCACCAAATATCCCTCGAACTTTCCTTGCTCACGTCTCGAAATTCGTGATCTCGATCTAGGGGTTTCACAGGTGAAAATATATTAGTTTCGAGTTGGTGAGAATCCATAAAATTTAAAAAAAATTCACGGTTTCTGGCACGATTCTCAGAATCAATCCTTCTCGAGGAAGCTATTCTATAGCAAAACATGGCGCCGTTTTGTAGAGCCGTTGTTAATGAATGTTTTGGAAAAAGTGCCACTCTGTCAATGTGATATGAAGTAATCTTTTATTTTATCATTATAACTATTATTTCTTTGACAATAATGTAGTTCACGAATTGTTTTGCCGTGCATGCATCTACATGCATTTATTCAACTTATTCAACTAAGAATTCAACTAATTATTTTGCTGACAACGTTATGAAGTTCCTTGTCGTTATGTCACCTCATATAACTTGGCTAATTTCAATTGAGTGAAAAACTAAAACGTGTAAAGCGACTGGCGTCTACTGTCACGTGACATTGAACTGCATAAAACACGATTTCTTTATTGTGAAGGCAGATTAGACATAGTTAGTGTCATAGCAACATGTACCACGAATAATTATTTCACCTATTTCGGCGACCTGTTGTTTTTCTGGTTATTCAATAGATTTTTTTTTTATTAATACGTTTTTCATTCCGATCATTCCCAACGAATTATTATAAAGATGAATTTTAACAAAATCAACCGATACTCAAAATCCCAGCAACCTTGTAAAAATGCAGCACTATGAACATAGTCCTGATAGCACCCATGTCAACTGACAACCATCATTCAAACTGAAGTGCTTGATGGGCATTTTAATGAATTGTTTTCGAGCTAGTACTATGCAGATCCTTAACGAGTCAATTTACATAAGCTGGTACTTCACATACGTACAGTTAACATACCATTGTAAAGGCAATCAATACGACTGCTTTCATTACAGCACAGCTGATTGTTTGCTCTGATGGATTTTTCAGGATATTTTCTTCGACCACGATAAGGTTCTCTTAAAATTTCTCTATTGCCAATAATAATGATTGAATGGAACAGGTCAACAATACATATAATAAAATACAAATAATTTGAAAATAATGAATTACAGTTTTATGCAGGATTCTCAATTCATCAAGGTTCAGAAAACCGCGATAAGTGTTTTGCCATCGAAAGAACGATTTATCTATATTTTTATCATTCCTGCTTGAAGGATTCATTATATAGCAGATCACGTGTAAAGCTTTTGTAATTCTTCCAAGATAAAAACATGTAACGTTTACATTTGTGTAATCGTTATTTTCTTCAGAAATGCAGGGAAATAAATACAAAAACTGATCACTTATGCACTTCTTGAAGACATACCACGTGATGTAATACGTAATCATGTTCATCTTTACAGATCACGAAGGTCTCTACTTCCAATTCGAATTATCGTTTGTGTCTATGCATTTATTTCAGAAATTAGGTATTATCATTTTGTAACTTTGGTTATTGTTGTTGTTTGTAGCTCATAAATGTAAACCAACTTCATATCATATCATCCAGCTCATCAGGGGCCCTATTCTTGAACCACACATTCACAGAACGCATACGTTCTTGCTAGCGTGTAAGCAGAACTGCGAATGATTCAAGAATAGGGCCCCAGTTGACAAACCTTCTTCTTCTTATAATTTCAATTTGTTAACCACAGTATACAGATTTTCAGGAAGCTACACTTCAACTTTGTGTTCTGTGAATTTATACATATTTTGGTCTTGTACAGTCAATACTGTCATATGGACTCATTTTCTGGGGTGCCTCGGCAAATTTCGGAGGGGTGTTCACTATGCAAAAGAGAATTGTTAGGTGCATGGCGGGGATGCGGAATCGAGAATCTTGTAGAAACACCTTCATTAAGTTAGAAATAATGACATTGCCATCTCTTTACATATATCTCCTGATCGTCAATTTGATTTGTGATAACTCAACCAGAATTATGAGAAGTGACATTCATGACTATGACACTAGAAGTGGCAGTAAGCTCCAACAGTCCTTTTCCAGACTTGGAGTAGGACAGAATTCATACACCTACCAACAGGTGAAATTTTATAATAAATTTTTGGATATCTTTGGATATATAGAAAATAAATCAAAATTAAAGAGAACATTAAGTGTATATCTTTTAAGAATGGCGTTTTACTCTACCGAGGAATTTTTAAACATGTAAATGTATTATGTGATGTAGTATTTTACCCTATAACGATACATATGTCAGTATGTATATATCTATGTATAAGTGTAATTTTAGATTGAATAGTGTAAGGACCTCAAACCTTATATGATCTTTCTTTGACTAGTCCAATAAGCTTTTGTATACGTTATATTTTGTAACATCTACAATAGTTTCAGATGATGAATAAATGATTGATTGATTGATATGAATTCACATCACATTAAATGTGATTATGCTTATTCATTTCATCTTGTGATTTCGGTGCGGAGTAATGTTTTGTGGAATTGAATCGAATGAAGCGTGCTCGAGTTGGAAACAGTGTAATAAAACGGAAATCGTTTTTTTTCAAATTCTGAATTTCAATTTGTGTTGAAGAAGACGGAAGTCTTCAGGGAACCATTTCTGCCCTGGTAACGCTGAGAAGAACTCGTGTGGGTTAACTGTAGAGTAATTTTGATTGACCTACCCAAAAGAATATAGAGTCCATTCATTCGAAAGGTAAATATTCGAACATTGGGGTTCTCTTCAGAATGATAATTTGGGCAGATTTCAATTCGTTTCACAAGAAATTTGAGAATTTGAGAAATCAAATTATTTTTGTCCAAACACGTTTCATCATTTTTTTTTCTATTCCTAAAACAGTTCTGCCAAGATTCTAAAGCAGTCCAAATCATTATAAACCAGCTTGAAGAGATTGGCTTGGGAATAAGTTTGTATAGTCTTTATTTCTATAGATGGTCTCCTATTAACAACACCAGACTTATTCTCAGTGCCATATATGGAATTTCTGGGAATTTTCAAGTAGCGCCGCTTCACGCCCTTGCCTCTCTGACAAAAGCTAGCCGTTCGCAACCTGTGCCTTGGGTTGGGCATACAATTGGGTATAACTCTTTGCATAACCAAGATATGATGACAGAATTGTTTGGTGTATCCATTGAAAGTGTTCCATAATTCATCCATCTGCCCACTGAAGAGTTCAAGAGATTATTTTCTCTGAGCGAAGCGAGATCTTATCTGGGCTTCAATTTTCGGAGTTCAGTAGTATGTATAAGGGGCCATCAGGACCGAGACCTCGGTCCTGATAGCCCCTTAGGGTATTTCGGGAGTTTGAGGGAACATAGTACGCCTATGTCAGCGGGCGCGGTCGTGGACCCCGTTACCCCGTTGGTACTCCGCCCATGTCCGCTAACGGTCTTCGTCGACATGTCGAGACCTGCAAAAGTTCGAACGGCGAGTTCCCAGGCTCACGTGCAAGGCGGCTCTTTTGTCGGCATGTTCGTCAAAGATATCGAATGAATGATTAATGGGTTTTCGGGTGAATCCCAACCGCCGAGCTGTTTACGAAAAACAAACGTGATGACTCATGCGTTTTTCCGAGAATTGCAGAAGGTCATGCCTGCGTGAGACTTGCAAAACAAAGCACACGTGCAAACGTGATGACGTAAGCGCTTTTCCGAGAAATGCGGTCATACGCGGCGTCTTTCGCTTCGGACGTGATCGGAAACGTTCGGGCGGCATCGTAGAACCGCACCCATTTCGAGCGGGAATATTTGAACTGGAAGCGTCTTTCGCTTCAGGCGGCGTTCATGACACATGTGGGTGGTACGTTGAGGCAATGCTGTCATATTCTTCTAGAGGTCAACGAGATAGACGCGGCGCGGGAGGGGATTGCGTCAACTTGGCTATGATCGACAAGCGACGCGCATCATTTTGCTTCGAGAATTCGACGAGTGAACATCTCAGTCAATACGCTCTCTCTTTCTCAATCAACAAAGTGTTGTGTTTGTGTCCAGTGTCTTCAAACGAAAAATGTAAGTACCTTTTTTCCTTCATACTCGGGAGTGTTTTTTCGCGCAAAACGGCTCTCATACTGGTTGAGTGCGATCTTCGGCATATACAGATCGAAACTTTTTCCGTTGACTTAGTGTGATTTTTTTCGAACGGCATATACAGCGTGTGTCGAAAACTTTTTCCGTTGGCTCAGTGTAAATTTTTTCGAACGGCATATATACAGTGTGTGTCGAAAACTTTTTCCGTTGGCTCAGTGTGTGAGTTTTTCGAACGGCATATATACAGTGTGTGTCGAAAACTTTTTCCGTTGGCTCAGTGTATGAGTTTTTCGAACGGCATATACAGTGTGTGTCGAAAACCTTTTTTCTGTCAAAGTGTCCCAATTGCTCATGACATCCAAATATTTTTCATGTGGGGTGGGTTAGCTCATACAGGTTGAGTTTTTTCAGACGTATACAGGGTGAGCCAAAAATTTTCTCGTATTTTTCGGCTGGGTGGCAAAAATTTTTCTTTTCCTTTGGGCACTTGATATTTTTTTCTGAAACGATGATCACTCATTTTAGATGGAAATTGCAGATATAAACGCAGTCGCCAGCTCATCTGGATATAAGCAGACTATTCCGCTGAGCACATTGCAGAAAAACCTGCCCTATCCTATTCAGAAGCTGCGTCTTGTGAAGACAAAGTTTGGGGAGGCCGTCGTTGCAGATCTCCCAGATAACGAAGTATTCCTGCCTAGACGAGTGGTCACAGTCCTGCGGGATAAATTGGAGCAGTTCACTCCAGGAAAATACTCGATAGTCATCAAGGAGGGGGGAGCTACCACCGCCGCAAAGACAATCCCCTTCGAATTTGTCGAAAACTGATTGAGCAGGTGAGGAAAATACTCTGTTTGCACCATATTTCCACATATAAAACCGAATAATGGCAGACATATCCGCCGTCAGTGATGAAATGATTGCTAAATTTGGGGAAATTCGGAAAACTTTGGGGACAAAATTCAGCGCGGCGGAACGCGAACTTTGGCTAAAGCATAGCAAACGATCTGTTTGTATATTGAAAAAAGCTATTCGGGTGTCGGATTCCTCTTCAATCGGCACATTGAGAAAACTTCAAACAAATTTAGGCCATGTGAAAGCATTTCAAAATTTTCTGAAAAATCCTATCGAGGGGCGGGGGTTGGCAGCGGGGGGAGGGGCGCGAAAATTGACGAGCCGTGTCATCTGGGAGGACTTGATTTCCACCTTTCAGGGGCGCGTACGTACAGGGGTAATCATAAACTTGAAGCACAAAGATGTACTTCAATTTTTCAGCGACGCTTTCAGCCTATTCAAGCGTCGCATAATGAACGCACTGAAGAAGGTTGGAGCGTCGCTGAAAGTGAATGCAGCTTTTTGCGGAGAGTTCTTCAAAATTTCCGCCGATCAACATGAAAGTGTGGAAATGAAGTACTTCAACACTAAAAACGAAGTAATTGACCAGGGGACGGACTTGAAAGCGTGGTTCAAGGAAAATATTGAGGGTAAAATCTTGACCAATTTGGACGAATTCAGCGGGAGGGAAAGTGGGTGGTCTTTGAGGAAAATCGTGAGTTTGGAAATAAATATCAATAAATCGGGATTTGGGAATGGGCGTGGTTCATCTTTCATCGAACTTCCGGAACCTATCAAGAAAAAACGAGCTTGCATCAACATCAAAAACGATGACGATGCATGTTTCGCTTGGGCAATCGTTTCGGCTCTATATCCATCTCCGGCAGGGAAAAAGGTTGAACGTACATCATCGTATCCGGATTGGCGTGAAAAGCTGAATACAGAGGGTTTGAAATTTCCCATGACAATCAAACAAATCGACAAATTTGAAAAATTGAACTCAATTTCGGTCAATGTGTTACATTTTGGAATTGATCAAACCGTCATCAGACGCTCGACCCTATTTCGATGTTGCTCCCATTCGACAGACAAAAAAGAAATTAGACAGACATGTAAATCTACTTTTGATCGAACAAACATACACACCAAAAATCAATGACTACGACCCACTACCGACAATATACGAGGAAGACGATGACGACACGGACGATGACGTCACAAACATCCGCGGACATTACTGTTGGATCAAAGACTTGTCTCGACTTGTCAGTAAACAACTCAGCAAACATAAAGAGAAAAAATTCATTTGCGACCGATGTTTGAATTACTTTTCGACGCAGGAGAAACTCGACAGTCATACGGTTGACTGCGAGGCTCAAAATTCATGCAAAATTAAATTTCCAAAATACACACATATCGAATTTCGAAATTTCGTTTTCAAGGAGAAAGCTCCTTTTGTGATCTACGCGGATTTCGAGAGCATTCTGGAGCCGTTTGATGAAAGTTTGGCCAAATCCAAAATGTGTAATACCCAAAAATACCAAAAACATTCGGCTTTCAGCGCAGGTTTCTATTTCAAATGCACTTACGACGATTCTTTGTCGTTTTACGATAGCCATCGGGGGGCAGACTCGATGGAATGGTTCGCCGATCGAATGAAGGACATTGCCAAAGAGGTTGAGGCCAAAATCCATCATATCGTACCGATGGATGTATATCCGTCGGGCCGAGACTCTGCCAAAGTCTGCCACATTTGCGAACTCCCCTTCAAGGCGGAGGACGCAAAGGTGGCCGACCACGACCACTTCACCGGATTATTCCGGGGCTGGGCGCATGCGCAATGCAACCTCCAGTACAAGAAGCAGTTCGTAGTGCCCATTGTGTTCCACAACTTGGGCGGCTACGACAGCCATTTCATCATCAGGGACTTGGCTAAACGTGGACGCATAGTCCTGTTGCCGATCAATAAGGAAAAGTACATTTCCTTTACACAGTACGACGAGGAGACGACCATCAAATTCCGCTTCATCGACTCTTTCCGATTTTTGAGTATGAGTTTGGATGGGTTGGTGCGCACCATGAAAACTGAAGACTTGCGCGCAACGCGCAAAGAATTCAGTCACGTGAGCGCCGAACAATACGAACTGCTCACGCGCAAAGGGGTATTCCCATACGACTTTGTCGACACGCTGGACAAACTGGAGTGTACACAGTTGCCAGCTCTCGAGGAATTTCACAATAAACTGAACGATTGCGACATCACCCAAAGCGAGTACGAGCATGCGCAACGGGTATGGCAATCGTTCGGGGTGAAAACCCTCGGCGAATATTCGGATCTGTACATGAAAACCGACATCTTGTTGCTGACCGATATCTTTGAGAATTTCCGCAAGATCGGCCACAGCACCTACGGGCTCGATCCCGCTTGGTACTTCACCATGCCCGGCTATACGTGGTCGTGTATGTTGAAGTATACAAAGTGTAAGTTGGAACTTCTCAGAGACGTCGACATGGTGCTATTCATAGAGCGGGGCATTCGAGGCGGTATCAGCCAGTGCTGTAACCGTTACTCGAAAGCCAACAACAAGTACATGGCCGAGTTCGATCCCTCGAAACCGTCCAAGTACTTGATGTATTTCGACGTCAACAACCTCTATGGATGGGCCATGATGGAGCATTTGCCGGTGGGCCAATTCAAATGGGTCGAAAACTTCGACGATCTGGATATTCGCAACGTTTCGGACTCGTCCGACGTTGGGTATATCCTCGAGGTCGACTTGGAATACCCCGAGCATCTCCACGACAAACATCGAGATTTTCCGATGTGCGCCGAACACCGAGTACCGCCAAACTCAAAACATCCAAAATTGATGACCACCCTGTACCGAAAGGAAAGATACGTCGTACACTATCGGCTACTGAAACAGGCACTAGCGCACGGACTTGTACTCACAAAAGTACACAAAGTACTTCAGTTCAAGCAGCAGGCTTGGCTCAAGCCCTACATTGAACTGAATACGAGGTTGCGGGCGCAGGCGACCACGACCTTTGGCAAAAACCACTACAAGCTTGCCAACAACAGTGTTTTCGGCAAAACAATGGAAAACATCCGGAAACACCGAGTGGTGAAACTGGTCAACCGGTGGCACGGCCGGTTTGGCGCCAAAAATCTCATCAGCAGTCCCAAATTCCATAGTCGAACCATCTTCGACAACGACCTCATGGCTATCGAACTCCTCAAGTGCGATTTGGAGTTCAACAAACCCCTGTATATCGGCATGTCCATCCTCGACATATCCAAGGTCTGCGTATACGATTTCCATTATGATTTCATGATGAAAAAGTATACGCGAGACCAGTGCAAGCTCATGTACACCGATACGGACTCTTTGGTGTACGAACTCACCTGTGACGACGCCTACCGAGATCTCATTGCGTCTCACTTGGATAAATTCGATACGAGCGATTACCCAAGCGATAACCAATTCGAAATTCCGCAAGTCAACAAAAAAGTACCCGGTTTGATGAAAGATGAAGCCAACGGGTGCATTATGACAGATTTCGTGGGGTTGCGGGCAAAAATGTACACTTTCAAAATTCAGGGGCAAAAATGCGTCAAAAAGTCCAAAGGGGTCAAGTACAATGTGGTTGCGAACGATATCACCTTTGAGGATTACCTGAAATGCCTGCAGGAAAATCGCGAAAAACTCGCAACTCAAAGGTGCATTCGTTCGTATGCGCACAACGTTTTTAGTGTTGAACAGACGAAAATCGCGCTAAGTCCTCACGATGACAAGAGGAAACTGATCCCGAATAGCTTCGATACATATCCGTGGGGCCATTATTCGGTTTTGGAGGACGTCGTCGACGACGTTTCCGAAAACGCCGGCGGTTCAGTGAACCCCGACGCTTTCGAAAACGTCGACGTCATGGAAGATGTTGACGACGATGACTTGGTGTAAAGTTGAGTTTTTTTCCCCATCTGTCTCAACAATTGTACATATCCATATATATAGAATTATATGTTATAGGAAATATATATACTTGTATCTGAAATCTACTGACTTTGATTTTGTGTGTGTGTGTGAGAGAGAGAGAGGCCCTTCAGGCACACATCAAAAATAGCATGCTTTTTGCAAGCAAAAAACATGCCATTTTTGAAGCGAAAAAACAGCACAAAAACGGTGCGTTTTTGTCATTTTCAAAGTGACCAAAATACGTCGTTTTTTGCCTGTTTTTTCGATGCTCGTTTTCGATGCGTCGAAGTGACAAAAAACCTTCGTTTTTCACGCGTTTTCACGCATCGAAAATGAGCGTCGAAAAAACACGTGAAAAACGACGTTTTTCTGTCACTTCGACGCACCGAAAATGAGCACCGAAATATCGTGAAAAACTGGTCGTTTTTCGATGATTTTTGTGCGAAAATGAGTCGATCAAAATCGCCGGTTTTTCCCATAAGAATACATGTAAAATGGGATGAAAATTGTGCAGTTTTCATCGACTGTTTCTCGCCCAAAATTTGTCATTTTCAAAGTGACCAAAATACGTCGTTTTTTGCCTGTTTTTTCGATGCTCGTTTTCGATGCGTCGAAGTGACAAAAAACCTTCGTTTTTCACGCGTTTTCACGCATCGAAAATGAGCGTCGAAAAAACACGTGAAAAATGACGTTTTTCTGTCACTTCGACGCATCGAAAATGAGTGTCGAAAAACACGTCAAAAACGGTGCGTTTTGATGCAATTTTTTCGTCGAAAAAACTGCATCAAAAACCTCAAAAATAAGACACACAGTGTACGTACAAACAAGTTTATTCATCTTTCAATAGATCATTCAAAATATTGGTTCTATAGAAGAAAAGATAATCGTTCATGGCGTTGCTCAGCAAACTGTCGGGGCAGATGTCGCTGAACGTCGTCAGAAGTTGCATGCCTCCCACGGTGGCGTCCGGGTTGCAGCGAAAGTAGCGTCTAACGCCATCTATCAGATTGTGGTAGTAGGCACAAAAGTTGATGGAATCCAACATGGCGACTCGGTTCTTCACTATTGTGCTGTTCGCCGAGAAGATTTTCCAAACGTCATTTTCCTGCAGCTCCAAGCACTCGCCATGCTTCTCCACGAGCAGCATTCTTGTATCTTCCCACATGGTCTGCGTCACTTTGCAGTAGTCGCCCACTGGGAAAGTTATCGGATCATAAAGGTCGGTGATCGGTTCGCGGAAAAAGTCATCCATTTTCTGTCCAAACAGGTCACAGAGCACAGACCATTCGTAGGCACTGAAGGAAATCTTCGAAAACTTTGCCCACCTGTACGGATGAGCGAGTATGATGGACGGGCTGAAGGTTCTTGCCGGAGAAAGTCCCACACGTATTTCGAAACCCTCCACAATGAAGGAGAACTGCAGCAACATATGTTCCTCGATTCTGGCAGCCATCTCGTACTTCTCCAATATACGTGTCAAATGTCGATCAAAGTTGCCGTCTGTCGAATACCAATTGGATTCGTCACTACTGCCGCCGCCGCCGCCACTGAATCGACTCGAACTCGAAAGCATACTTGTGATGCTGCAACCGCTTGAATAGCCACTGTCTTGACTCATGACTGAAGTTGAACTGAGAGGGACGCGGCCCAGCGCAACACTAAGCATCGTCTTCCCCCACCACATCGGAGCAGTCTATCCAACTGTTGTGTCGGTTGTCAAAACCGAGCCACTTGACGTATATCTTCTTTCCTTTTCTGCGCAATACCTTTTCGATGAGATAGACGTCTGGGTTGCGCGTCTTTTGCAGTTCTTCCTCGTAGAACGCACCTTTTATGGGGTTGCCCTGTTGGTCTTCCAGCATATACGTTATGGGGTTGGTAACCCTGACGGCGCTCACAACGAACAGCTCTGTGGTCCAGTTGGGCACATAACCTTTCTCGAAAACGTGTTTCGCCTTGGAAATGCGTACGACGTCACCTTTCTTGAACTTGGGCGCTCGTCGCACAACTTTTCGACTCGAATATGCGTACTTGACGATTTTTTCGTTGGATTTGTTCACTTCGGAGGGCTTGCAGCCGATCGTTCTATGTTTGGTGGCGTTGTATTCGTCGGTGATTTTCGGCAGAACGTCCAACCACTTGTACGAACCCTTCAAGCTGAAATACTTGAACAATTTGGCTTTGAGCGTCCGTATTACCCGTTCTGCAATGGCGGCTTTCATGATGGTATACGTGTTGTAGTGGTTGATGTTCCTCTCACGCATCAGACTTTGAAATTTGGCATTGAAAAACTCTGTGCCCTGATCGGTGTGTAGATTTTTGGGACACCGCTGCGACTTGTCGAGGATGTCCTTGAATGCCTCGGTGATTTCGGCCCCCGTCTTCGTTTTCAGCGGCCGCGTCCATAGAAATTTCGAGAAGCAATCGATGACCACCATTATCATGGTGTGGTTTTTATTGAGAGTGCTGTACAACCGCAAATCGGCCAAGTCCATTTGCCAAGTATCGTCCAAGCCCCTGACGATGGTTCGGCGTCGCGGAAACCTTCGACGAGCCTGCCGATGCAGTTCGTCCACCACGTGTTTTTTCGTAGCCATATCAATGCTGCTTCGATTCCAGATCGATAATGACCTTACCGTCCAGGTGTTTGCCCAATTTATCTTGTATTTCGAACATCATTTTGGATATGTCCGTCATTCGACCTTCCAGCAGAGTAAGTTGGTCCGAATCCAAATTCAGCCGCTTATTCAACGTATTTTCTTGTTGTTCGATGCGGCGTTTCAAACTTGTTATTTCCTTTCGCAAATCTTTCTTTGCACGTGCGCTTATCTCGTCTGCATACTTGCGCGATGAGTCATGCAGCGTTGCCACATGCCCAGTCATCGCTTCGTTCAGCTGAGACGCAATAGAGTCGACGTATCGCTTGGTGACGGCATCGCTGTCGACCTTCGGTTCTTTCAAGTTACAAATTTTCACATTCTCAATGTCCAAGTCGCCGTCGGGAGTGCGCAGGAACGTTGGCGGAATATGTAGAATGGATGACAGGGTGACCGCCGACGACGACGTGGCGCCTCCGGAACGATGACCGAATTTGTCGACGCTCATGATGTGAATGAGGGACGAACGTTTCGTAAACGTATTATATCGGCCTCCTTCAGTTCATTGATGATGGCGACGATTTCGTTGTCGTGAGACGTATTTCCCGCCTGTTTGGAGGCCATCAGGAGCCGCAGGCGATCCACCAGCTCGTTCGGGTCGTCCCAATAGATGTACTCCATCGGTTTGTCGTTGTACGTCAATGTACTGCGGCCGCCGCCGCCGCTACCTGCATGATGTGTAAACATGGGTTTTATGATGTTTCTGTACTTGCGCTTGGAGGAGCCCTTCAGACGTCCCCTAGCGTCTCGGTGAACATTGGTCAATTCCAGTATGCGGCGGTACGCATCGAAGTCATCTTGTTGAATGTCATCGTCGTCGGGGTCGTCGTAGAAGATGAGATCGTACAAGGAGGGCGTTCCCTCGAACGTGTGCACATTATTGATTTTTATCGAGCCGTCCGCTTCAAAGTTGATGGGTGCGGTGCCCAACAACCACGACGAAGAACTCGCATCGTATACGGGGCCGTATACTTTGTCGATTTTTTTGTCGTTTTTCAGGTGCTCGTACAGGTAGGGTTGGGCTATGCTCGGATATCGATTCAGGTAGTCGTCCATTACGTCATTGGTAAAATTCGAAGGTAGCCACGGTGCGGCATCGTCGAATTCCTCTTCACTGCCCTCGTCGTCGGTTTCTTTTTTCTCGGGTTTCTCCTGCTTCAAAGCCGCTTCCTTTTTGATCTTTTTGGCGGCAGCCGTACGAATCAATATGGCCTTGGAGGATCGGGCAATCTGTTGCAGCGGTTGCGAAATGGGTTTGAACAGCTTTCCGATAGATTCGTCTTGTTCGGATTTGCCCAGTTTTAGGGCCAAGTACTTTTTTCGAATGGAGCGTGCGAGTTCGGTGATTTTTCGTTTGCGTGTAGCGATGGCAACTCGATCGGACGACATCTTGAAGCGGAATGACAGGTGATGACGATGGTTTCATACTTTTATATATGTGTCGAAACCTTTGCGGTAACGTCCCTCGTTCAGATTGAAATCTTTGACGATGACGAGAGTGCCGAAGGGAGCGTCCCAACATGCCGAACACATTCGTTTGAATTGATCAAAAGACATGTCAGGTGAGACGTGTTCGTCGAACACATGTTTCATATTGATTTCGTCCTGCTTGAAGAGTACGATCAAATTGCAGTTATCTCGGATGAGTTGTTTGGGTATTTTCGAGTACGTCTGACATAGGTAGGCGGCATCGATGTCCTTGTGCCGGCCCATAGAGTAGTATTCTCGAATTTTCTGCTGGCCGTCGCAGGCGACGTCGTCGAAAATGAACACAGAGTTCGGTTTCGCCTCGTGTGGACTTGTAATTTCTTCGTTGTCCTTGAATGGGAAATACCCGACCCCCTTCACGCCGCCCAACACCTCACGCAACAGCTCGTACTTGGGCTGGTACAGCGACTTTGAGTACACGTAGACGTTTTCAAATTTAGCGCCATTCGGATGGAACAACAGAGACAGCATGATGTTCGTCTTTCCGCATCCGCTCGGTCCACAAATGATGGCTCGAAAACTGTTCGGCAACAAGTTGCTGTGTTTTCTTCGCTTCGATGACTCATCGCTGATGACGTCATCGAAGTTGTTGATTGGAAGCGTGTGTTCTTGTCGAAAGGTCTGCATGTTGTGTTTGTTGGATACAGAGTGTTCGCCTATAAATAGTATACTGGGTGTCGCATATATATATAGGGGCGTACGTGAACGACCAATCAGTTTCAATGTTGGTGTACGAGGGTGAAGGTCTAGTCAACAACTTGATCACCAAGCTGCCGTTCGAACTTCATCTACCGGGGGGATACCAATACTGTGGACGTAAGTTGTAACAGTCACACTCACACGAATGGGGAAATCTAACCTCAAATACTTTCTCAGCGGGAACCAAACTTCAAAAACGCCTTGCGCGCGGCGATCCCGGAATCAATAAGCTCGACGCCGCGTGTCGCATCCACGACATAGCCTACTCCAAGTCTTCGCTGCTTGAAGATAGACATAAAGCCGATAAGGTGCTCGAGGACGAGGCTTGGAATCGGTTTCGAGCAAAAGACGCTTCTTTGGGTGAACGAGCCAACGCACTAGTTGTCACCGGAGCCATGAAGGCCAAAAGAAAGCTTGGCATGGGCGTATCACCCACCACTCTGTCATTCAAACGTCACATCATTCAAAAGGTGAAGAAGGGTATGAAACCATCGGCGACGACGCTCAAGGAGGCCGCCATCAACGCCTTGAAGGCGGCTCGAGTGGCCGTGAAGAAGGTTGGGGGCAGGAAACGCATTCGAATTCCCAGAATCATACCCATAGAAAATGCAAAATCAGGTGGAGTCCTACCTCTCATACCGCTGTTTGCCGGTTTGAGCGCTCTGGGCGCTCTGAGTGGGGGCGCAGCAGGAATCGCCAAGACGGTCCTGGATGCCAAAAACGCCCAAAAGAAACTCGACGAGGAGAAGCGCCACAACAAGGCGATGGAAGCCATCAACGGCAAAGGATTGTACCTGAGGAAGAACGCCAAAGGTGGATACGGTCTCTTTCTGAAGAAACAAAAAAACTCCCAATAAAGCTACCCGATAGGGCGCTGTTCGATCACGAACTTCGTCATTACGCCAAGCAGTTGAAAATCGCGCATTTTCGCGGCGTCTTCATGCGGGACACGCTTCCCGCTAAAGCGCGTCGTCGGGAGTGCGCCATCGTCAACTTGGACGTTTCCCACAATCCTGGAACGCATTGGGTAGCTTATAGGAAGATAAACGATCGCGTCGAGTACTTTGACTCATTCGGCAATCTGAAACCGATGAGAGAACTTGTGCGATACCTCAAAGACTGCACCATCGTCTACAACAACGAACAATACCAGACGTACAATCAATACAATTGCGGCCATCTTTGTTTGCAATTTCTATGGACCACCGCGTAATGGACTTGTCCGAGGAGGAAATGTGGTTCGTCATCGTCGTCCTGATGAGGAACATTACCATCGAAACGTGGCTGTGGTTTCCCGAAGATGTACGCCAAAAGCTGAAACGTTTCCTGCCTTGCAACCGGAACTACAATCGTCACGTGTGGCCTGACGTTTGCGGCCCTCGCATGGAGACACGCTGTATATTTTGTCTCAGATTGTATTACGAATAAACGTTGATTGACTTCAGTGGCTATTTATATCTCTGCACCTATCCATCCATCATCAGTCGTCATGTCGCAGCTGTTGAGAGTGAACAGTCACAATCACGTGTTTTCCTTTAGGCCGCAAGCGCCTATCGTGCTCAACCCGAACAAAGAGTACGAGTTGGCGTTGAGGTCGTTTCACTCGTACAACTCTATTCCGAACATCGAGAGAGGGTCAAAGTTCTTCTACTACAACCGTGAGGGCACACTCGAAACCATCGAGTTTCCTCGAGGATGTTACGAAATTGCCGATATCGAGGCGTTCATACGGAAAAAGATGAACATTTCGCACCTGAGCGGTGCAGAGCAAGATGCCACCTTTTCGCTCAAACCCAACAATAACACGTTGAAATGTGAAATGTACAGCAAGTACTTTGACATTTCGTTCGAAGAGCAGGGCAATATTGGACACATTTTGGGCTTTTCGGCGAAATTCCTACCTGTCAACCAACTGCATTCGTCGGATCTACCTGTCAACATTATAAAAGTATCGACAATACGTTTCGAGTGCAGTATTACTTGGGGAGCCTTCGACGGTGACACGCCTGCGCACACCATCTACGAATTCGCCATTCAAGTGGACCCCGGATACGCAATCAACGAAACACCTTCGAATCTGTTGTACCTACCGGTGATTCCGCAGCGAGAAATCACCAACGTTACCGTATTAGCCCTCGATCAGGACGGTCGACCCGTAGACTTTCAAGGTGAAAAAAGCACCATCGTCTTGGAGGTGCGAGTTGCCCGGGACAGATGGGACTGATCTTCGAATCCAATAAAGGAAAACGCGCTGCAGGAGGTCAGTTAGTTGTGAAGCAGCCTTCAAAGCGTCACCACCACGAATTGACTTGTGCAAACAGAGCGTTCCTCAAACAAGTTCTTACCGCATACACATTGGGTGACGGTGCCTTCAAGAGCTATGCCGCAAACAAGCAAAAGAAGACGTAATGACTTTGAGTCGTCGACGGGGCCCTCTGAGCCACCGACCACGATATTCGACGTGTTTCGAAAGCCGAAATTCGACGAAACTATTCGCAAGGCCGAATACCGCTCGTACACACCTTTCATCAAGTCGTACAACTGCAACGATATCGTAGAGTTCAACATCAATCAAGTCGACTCGTATTTCGCCATGAACGAGTCTCAGATGTCGATCAATGGAAAGCTGGAAATTACCGGGACGGGCAACGTATCGCTCGCCCCCAATTTCGCCGCCTTCCTCTTCGACTCTTGCACCTACAGCGAGAGCGCTCGAGAAATCGAAACGGTTCGTGATCCTGGGATCGTAAGCGCCATCCGAGCCATGGTTTGCTATGAGCGCCAAGACTCCTCACACATGGCAATAGCCGGATGGAATTATCCCGATTCTCCGCCTGTTCTCAACGATCAAGACAAGTCGTTCAGCGTACTTGTTCCGCTGAAGCACATATTCAACATTTTCAACGATTACCCGCTCATAACGTGCGGCAGACAGACACTTCGCTTCGTTCGAGCTCGCAACGATACCGATTGCGTAATCATACGAGAATTGGGGGCAGCGGCGGCTGCTGCAGGACCCACCACCGTCAAAGTTGTCATCGAGAATATCGAGCTGAAAATCAAACACATCTATCCGAACGATGACATTCGGGAGCAGTTGATGAGGGCCATTCAGGCGGATGAACCTATAGTTATACCGTTTCGAAAATGGGAGTTGAACGAACTGCCTGCCATCACGAAGGACGCTAAACGAGAAATTTGGGCTGTCAAGACGAGTACGGCTGTGGAAAGACCACGTTTCGTCGTAGTATGTTTCCAGACGGACAAACGCGACGTCGCAGCTGCCGACCCGACGTCCTTCGATCACGTTCACATTCAGAACATTCGTCTGTCTCTGAACGGGGAATATTGGCCCAATGAACGTATGCAGTTGGATTTCCAGCGAAATCACTATACGGACGCCCATTTCAATTACACCGAGTTCCTGCCGAGCTACACCAATATGGCGGCAAAGAAGTCGGCTCTCCTGAATTACGTCGCTTTCAAGGAGCGCGCCCTCTTCGTCATAGACTGCTCGAAACAAGAAGAACGGATGAAATCCTCGACGGTTGACGTCCGTCTCGACATCGAGGCCAGCGTGGGTTTTCCCGATAAAACCCGCGTATATTGCATCATCATACACGATTGTCTGATGGAGTACTTCCCCCTCACCGAAGTCATGAGAAATCTCTCATAGGCGGCGCTGCGGTGGTGGGAGAAGTGGTGGAAGTGACGCTCTCTAGCGCGCTTCGTCATTCAGTTGCCAGCTATCACGAGTACAAGACGCACACACACACACACACACACCATGAGAATCGCTTTCGTCGACATACAAGGTTTCATCGTCAATGGGGCGTTCCACCCCAAAGAACTTACCATCCACATCGGACATCAGAGGCAGAATTTCCTCTTCAAGCCGCCAATGCCCTTTGTCGTGCTGACGGACAAAGATAAGAAGACCGCCCGCTATTTGGAAAAGTTCATACACAGCATCCCGTATTCTTCGGGGGACATTGAATACCACGACGTCGATGCCATCTTACAGAAATACCTACTGCACTCGGCCGAAATCATATATGTGAGAGGCAGCCAGAAAGCCGAGTTCCTCTCGAAGAAGGTACGAGAAATCGGAGTGGTCTTCCCCAATGTCCAGGACGTCTCTCAGTTCGACGGTACGACGCAGGGAATGGAGGAGAATTTCCAGCCAACGCCCACGCCATGCCCGAACCACATAGCCGCCGCCTACAATTCCAAGTTTATGTGCACACAGTTCAATGTGGACTCTATGCTTAGATGGTTCTCCAATAATGTTTTACCTCGTTGAGAGAAATGTATGTTTTTTCGATCAATAAATCGAATTTTCGAAAGGGTTGTTTTTTTTTCTCTTTCAGATTGTGGGGTGGGACATAATGGGGAATAGAGGGTGGGAAAAAATGAAAAAACAAGAGTGTGGGGCACAGATCACTGTGCGATGGGTGGTTCTGAGTGGCGTGGATAGATGGCGTCCTCCGAGGCGGCGTCATCTGTCACTCACACTTATGAGTCGGCCTCACAGTGGCGTGGATAGATGGCGCCCTCGGAGGAGCTCACACTTATGAGTTGCCTCACAGTGGCGTGGATAGATGGCGTCCTCGAAGACGGCGTCATCTGTCACTCACGCATTGGTTCAGAGTGGCGTGGATAGATGGCGCCCTCGGAGGAGCTCACACTTATGAGTCGGCCTCACAGTGGCGTGGATAGGTGGCGTCCTCGAAGGCGGCGTCATCTGTCACTCACACTTATGAGTTGGTTCACAGTGGCGTGAATAGATGGCGTCCTCGGAGGAGCTCACCCTTATGAGTTGCCTCACAGTGGTGTGGATAGATGGCGTCGACGGAGAGTCTCAGCCATCTGTCCAAAATGAAAGACCTCTTTTTTCGTTCTCACACATCTTTATTCAAGCATTCACTTTCAAATTACATGATGAATCGAGTAGGTTATTGCGTATGCTCATAACAAGAAATTTCAATATGGCTACACTCATCAAGGTCATGATGACACATGCAATGACGAACAAGTCGTGCGTTTCTTGTTCAGCAACCGATTCGAGTGACATCGATCCATTCTTCATCAAGGAGGAGGAATCCAGCATGATGGTTCGTTCTTCTGTCTTGAGCTTCAGCTTGAAGTTGAGGTACGTCGAATTGTCGTCGTCGCCCATGGTCAGTAGTTGATGGGAGCAGAACACCTCTACCCCTCCATTTACATGAGTTCGCTCCATTTTCTGCCACTGCGCGCCGTCGTCGTCGTCGATACATTTTCCAAAACAAACTTCAGCTTCATGTACATCATTCGGAGCATTGACGTACAATCTGCCTGCCATACTGACAAATACGAGCAGAACGTATAAGTTGGCCGCCGCCGCCGCCATCTTTAGAGTGGTTCTGGCTGAATTCTTCTGACAGGTCCTATGGGCGATTGCGGTACTGCAGTTGTGGTGTACCTTTCGAAAACCTTGTCCCAATATGCAGCAGATATGGCCAACTTCTCCAGTTGTTTCGTGCAATTCAGCTTGTCTTCGTAAAACTCCAAGTCTTTGGCTATAGCTCGTACTCGCGCACCAAATTCCTCCAATTTACGTCTATATTCTTCAGAGGACATTTTCACACTGACAATCGTCGATCATAACCATTTTCCTTATGGCTACGCCCCCTCCACTCTTCACCTCTGTGTGTGCGGTTAAGACAGCATTGCCTGTGTCATAAAACACCTCCTGCAGTTCAAATATTCCCGCCACATGTGTCATGAACGCCGCCTGAAGCGAAAGACGCTTCCAGTTCAAATATTCCCGCTCGAAATGGGTGCGGTTCTACGATGCCGCCCGAACGTTTCCGATCACGTCCGAAGCGAAAGACGCCGCGTATGACCGCATTTCTCGGAAAAGCGCTTACGTCATCACGTTTGCACGTGTGCTTTGTTTTGCAAGTCTCACGCAGGCATGACCTTCTGCAATTCTCGGAAAAACGCATGAGTCATCACGTTTGTTTTTCGTAAACAGCTCGGCGGTTGGGATTCACCCGAAAACCCATTAATCATTCATTCGATATCTTTGACGAACATGCCGACAAAAGAGCCGCCTTGCACGTGAGCCTGGGAACTCGCCGTTCGAACTTTTGCAGGTCTCGACATGTCGACGAAGACCGTTAGCGGACATGGGCGGAGTACCAACGGGGTAACGGGGTCCACGACCGCGCCCGCTGACATAGGCGTACTATGTTCCCTCAAACTCCCGAAATACCCTAAGGGGCTATCAGGACCGAGATCTCGGTCCTGATGGCCCCTTAAACATACTACTGAGTTCGGTATTGGTGGACGAATTTTGAATTATGGGAAATCAACGACTTATGAGTCATTGGCTGCGACCTTCCCTGCACTAATGGATCAATGATCCCGAAACCAGGCGAGGGTACCCATCCTAACTGTTGGGAATCAGAGATTATTATTCATTTGTATCTGATACTGGCAATACATAAAAGCGAGTCATTCGTCAGTACATGAAAACAGGGGCACCTCAATGTTCTTCTGATGATGAGGTTTGTTATTTAACATGATAATATCATCCACTGAGGGAGTTGGTTCTGCATCCGACTCACGATCCTAGGGTCATGAGTTCGATTCTCCAACGAGGCAGAGATTTTTCTTTGGGGATTTTTTTCTGTCGTATTGGAATGCCTCTCCCACGTTTTATGGTTGACGGGTCGGCGAGTACCATGCTGCTTCTGGGGTATGGCTTATTGAGCTGAAGCATGCTTGCTAAAGGACTTTGAAAGAAATCTATGGCGTTTGCCGAAGAACATGAAAATTCACTGGCCTCAAATTCATCATATCATTCTTATAACACCAGAAATGAGGATTCATTCAGTATTCCCTACCATAGGTTTGAGAGAACTCAACAGCCGATTAATCACACAGCCTTGAATCTATACAGTAAACTACCTTATGAACTGAAAGCTGCTTCTGTCAAGAGTTTCAAATCGACAATCAAAGAAAATTCATTAAACAATGCGCTATAGTATCGAATTTTTTGACTTTTTCTCAACGAGGCATAACCATAGATGAAAAAAAATAATACAGATATTTTTGTTCTTTATTATAACAATGTCTGTCAGTTCTGTATCATATTTCAAATCGAGACAATAAATATGTTTTCCTAAAAACATTGATTTTGTCTGGTCTTGTTTCATGCACTCATCACATTTGCAAGTACCTAAATTCAATTTTATTTTTTTAATTAATATGTGCGTTCGTGTATGAACGTTTGTGTATCCACCTTATACCATATTTTAGGATTGTAGGTATCTTTTTGATTCGCTAGAATCATACAGTTACCTATGAAACATAGTGATATAAATGAATATGAATTTGGTATATAATACTAGAAATCACATGTCACCCAAATTTATATGCAACACGAACTTCTCAGTAATGATAAGAGATCGTGAAGAGACAATCTCTCTGAGAACAAGCTCAGCTGGAGAACCTGGTTTACAGATGGATCCAAGACGGAATATGGAACAGGAGCAAGTGAATACTGTGCGGGGAGGAACCTAGGGTACAGTTACCCGCTGGGACAACACACCTCTGTTTTTCATTCAGAAATTTATGCTATATGCGAGAACAATCAATCTGAGGTCCCAACGAAATGGGAGGATCAATATTTTCACGGACAGCCAAGCTGCATTCAGGGCACTGAAAAATCCCAAAGTTACATCTAGACTGGTATGGGAATGCCGCGAAGAACTGAAACATCAGGCAGATGTATTTGTTGTTGCAATCACATGATACCAAACTATTGATAAATGTTGATGCTAGAAGACAAAGTTATATGAAACATAATAAAAACTCAAATTCTCAGACCACAATCCCTCTCTTTCTATCCGTCATTTCTCCCCTCTCATTATCTCTGTCTTTCACAACAAGACAAAGAAAATAGTAAAATATCACATTCTCAAAATTTTCAAACAGTCCCCAACAGGAAAGAATATTTCATTTCCATCCAAATGAACCTGTTGTTGAAACAATTTTTTTTTCATCTTTGTAGGCACTTAATGAATTTCAATGTTTACACTTCGAAATCAATTTATTTCCCATTCCCAGTCCATGGACAAAGTTGTTGAGAGCCAAAAATCCTTCAAGTTATGAAGGGAAAACATAAATGAGGTAAAAAGTTTTTCAGAATTGGATTAGAAGTGTTATTCGTGATAATTTCATTAGTCTCCGGATCTTCCACTTTTCGATCTTAGAAAAGCATCTATCACAAATTGGAATTCGCAGAACTACTCAAATTGTTGTCGAACGAAACTCCTTTTTTATTAGAGTCCAAACAGTTCAGTCAGATATCATTCCTCGAATGCTGACCCAAAAATCATTCGGCAATATATGGTAGAATATAAAACAGGTTATGAAGCAAAATCGCCATATATACGCGATGCTCTGGCAAAATTTGGCAGAAATGGACAAAGCAAATAATTTGAGAATTATCTTATATTGGCTGTGAATTCATAATATCCTCTGTATTTGGTGACTTACGACAAGAGATTCATGTGAAAAACTAACAAATACGCACTTTTCACGAGTTGACTACAAATCCCTTTTTCTTTGCTCTTAACAAGCTTATACAGTTTTTAATGGTCATGTCCTCATGTGTAATAACTAGCACGAATAAGGAATTCAATATAGTTATATTACATTACTAGTGCGGAAAGTGACATTTTTCACTCGAGTGGGAAAAATAATTTTCACGTAAGTAATGTACAGTATTTTTCCTATGACAACGTTTTTAATATACAATACATTGAATATTAGATCGTGTATATTGACCAATCTTACGTCCCATTCGTGACAGTCTCCGTTTCAAAGCATACTTAGCTATTTAAATTTACGAATGATGTCCCCGCAAGTGGTTCTCTGGTTACCTATCTTGAATACAGGTAATTCATATTAAAACCAATTACAGAAGTAATAATTACAATTTAACCGTTTTGGGGTTTCGTTGCAAAATAGCTAAATTTTGTTTTAATAAAATGAAAATACAAGAAATATCATAATTAGATTATTCTAAATTAACTGACGATATATGAGTACATATCTCTCCTAACGTTAATTGAAATCTGAATTAGCTCAGTTGGTAGAGTATCCGGTAAGAAAACCGCATGGTTGTGGTTTGGATTTTCGGCGTCGACCTTTTTTTTTCTTTTCTCCATTTTTTGAAACTTGTTGGTTTTAGTCCAATTTTTATGTAATGAAGAGAAAAACTAATAATTACATCTGGAAATCTTACAGGATTTCTTACGGCTTATTGACGGTTTTAGCTACGAAAATTATTTGATATGCCTAATTTCTCTGGACTAGGGAAATATCTGCTTGGTTGGCAGACTCTCCGCTATATTGTTTTTTCATTATTCATGAAATTCATATATGCAACGTTCCGATCGTAACAGATATGATGAAATTTGGTATTCATCCGGCAGTCAGTTTGATCATAGCGGTTTTTTGTGATTTTAGTGGGTACTCTTTGTTTACCGTTGAAATTAATGCAGCTGATCCGAATTTACTTAAGCTAGTATTTTGTTGAGAGTAGGTCACATGCGGTTTTCTCATTTGCATAAATCAATGTCATGAGTTGCTCTAGAAGCTCATTGCAAAATCTGGCCTATCGAGTATCAGAACGATATATATTTCAAAAGTTGATACATGCTGGAGTGTACTGACCTTTCCAAACTTCATTATATGCTAATCTCATTCTCTCAACAGGACTCCATTGATATGTTTCTTCAATGCCTTGTGATTCTGTGAATTTCGGTTATTTTGATAAACTTGTAATTTTGAACTACTTATTTCCTTCAACTTTTCTAGCAAATTGTAAACTCAGTGTGGTGAGAGGTAGATACGTAATACCTTTCGGGGTGTGTATCTAAAGGTGTCTCAAGCACAAAACAAGTTCCGATAGGAAACAGCATACTTGTCAAAAACCAAAAAGTAATGCGCCACTCATCTCCTGTGGCGGCTGTTGACGATATTATCGACGAGAAATAGAAATTCAGAGATAGAAATTTATCCCACCAACAAATTACAACACATCTCCTTCGCGAAAAGCAGTTTTATTTGGAATATTTGACGTCACATTCCTCAAAACAATTAATATGTATGACGCACTTAAAAAAAATTCATTATTTTCTGTTACTTACCTGGAAGTTTAAAAGAAATGAGGTCATTAGGTACGTCTACTTTAACTCAGTCAGCTTGAATTCCGAAAAAACTGTACTTCAAACACATAATATGGGTTGAATATTTTTATTCCGAAGAGATTTTTATAATTTGTTAGTTTGACTAATCGATCCAAGTGTAGAAAATCACTGGGTTATTATCATACTCGCATAAAAAACAGCAAAAATATATCAAAAACTGCTTGGCAGATAATCAACGAGTTCAGATCAAGGGGTACAAATGAATATGAAAATTGCAATATAACAGCTGATGAATTCGACAATTACAGCGACTCAATGATAGACGAATTCATACAGAATATTCCTGTATTTGAAGTGTATGGCCCGACACTAATAAAAAAATGTATTCCGAATTCAGTTTTTCTCACTCCAACTGATGCTTCTGAGGTGACTAAACTCTCACATCTTTGAAGAGCACCAATTGCTTGGACGAATTCAATATCTCATCCAATGTAATTGAACAGGCAGTCGAACAAATATCTGACCCGTTAACACACCTTATAAATATGTGTTTCGAAAAAGGCGAATTCCTGTCTACTTGGATGGTTTGCAAATCTATCCCCATCCTAAAAAAATGTGACCCAAACGAGTGTGATAATTATCGTTTCATAACTATTACACCAATTTTATCCAAAATAATTGAAAAAATCATCAAAGAGTGAATCTTGAGTTTTATTGAAAAATATCTCGACTGAAAATCAATATGGCTTCCGTACACTCCATTCCGCATCCCAAGCTGTAACAGAGATCATTCATCAAATTGCAAATTGCAAAGATATAGGAAATGTCATACAAATGATTCTGTGTGACTTGTCGAAGGCTACTTATAAATAAACTTCAGATTTACGGAATGAGAGGTCCCGTTATTGAATTACTGAAATCTTTTCTGGACAATAGACTACAACATTGTGTACAACAATAAAAAATCACAAAAACAAGAAATAACACATGGGGTACCTCAGGGCTCTGTGTTGGATCCCTTATTATTTATACTATATATTAATGACCTACATACATACGCAGACGATGCATCCTTCATAATTAAAGCAAATAATAAACAAGAAATTATAAGTAGATCGAATTTGTTATGCTTGAATAAAACTCAAAAATTGAATTCAGAAAGAGAAACGAAGTTTCTTCGAAGGAGAATACGGTGAAGGTACTGGTAGTCCATATTGATGATAAATTGAACACACTGAGGATTTAGCAAAAAAATTGTGATTTTCGTTTGAAAAGATTTATAGAGATGGTCTCAACAGAAGTTTTGAAACTATCTTACTATGGAATGGTACAATGTCACCTTACGTATGGGATATTAGTGTGGGGAGCAGCACCCTCCATTCATGATGTGTTCATCATACAGAAGAATATTATTAGGGACAAGATGGGACTTATGCCCAGGGTTCATGCAAAGGCTGCGTTCATCATTTTGGGAATACTTACTCTGCCTTCTATTTTTGTTTTGGAAGCACTATTATACGTCCACAAGAATAAACAAATACTGCTCAGGGTAAAAAGTAAATCCCAGATAAGATTACCGATAGTGTATTATGAAAATGTGGCAAAACAGAGCGATTTCATGTATATAAAAATTCATAATAAGTTGCCAGAAAAATGCAGGAGTCTCAGCATAAAACGTTTAAATTATCTAACAAAAAAGTGGTTGAGTAGGAATGCGTTTTATGGTATTGATGAGTTTTTTCAGGAACCATTAACAGTTTTTGAAATGTGATGTGTTTTATTTAAAAAAAAATGTTTTTTTTGTGATGTGAACGCTCATACAGGCAAATATTTTATCTTGTAACGAATAGAAATATGTATATTTTTAACTATATTCAATGGATTGGAGCTGCTTATTTTATCCGGTGGCTTAATTTTCTAGCTATGGTTGACTTACCCAAACTATTTCATTATATTGTCAAAGGTGTAATGGAAGATGTAATACTTAGGTGCAATAAAATTCTATTCTATTCTATTCTTGGGACAAACGATTACTTTCACGCTTTAAAAAAAACATGGTCTTCATCTACTCTTAAATTAAAAACTGTTCATAACCCGTTGAGATGAATTTAAAAGTTATGCTTCAGAGTATTCAAAATTTTTGAAACGCATTACATGTTAGATAGACGTTAAAGTGAATTGACACCATCATAAGATGTCAGCGATCCAGTATCTTCACTGCCAACTGGCACGAAATAACAAAATAACCTCCATCAGCGCCTTCGGTGGTTGTTGATCCTAAGCTTCCAAATTTTACGCGGTAAGGAGACTGTTACGTTCCTCAATTTTTTTCTGTGTTCTGTGGTAATACCAAATAACTTTGAGTGGAGCATTTCTCATATAGCAAAAAGGTATTCAGATGCAATTTAGTGTCAACAAATCCTACTACAATCAGTACTCTGCTCGTTGTCACAATTGTCTGTTCTCTGGATACCTCCATCTGATCGGTATCTGGCAATCTGGATCACACCAAGGTTAAACTGGCGCCAGAGGTTACAGAACGATTTGTAATTCACAATAAGATTTTTGAATCTACATACCCATGAAAAAAATTATTATTTCAGTTGCTTGGTTCCAACTCTTGAGAACTCTCAATCGTTTCAGATATGGTATAATAATTTTGGAAAAAAATTCGGACGGATTCAGGACACCCGTATACTTCATACTTTGAAATATAGTCCTTTTTCATCTGCTTTTAACTGGTTTCAGAAATTTCCAGTGTATCCGCTCGTTTTGGAAATATCAGGGGTTACATATCAAAGAAACCTAACGCCATTTTCATCAGGAATGACGTGCAATTCTAGAGAAATATTCGTCTTGTGACGATGTATCACACATGGTATTCCGTTCAGAAAAGTTTGGGTGGAAGATTGTTTTTGGGAAGCCCTGTATGAAATTTGTGCACAAGTTTTACCCAGGTACACAAGTATTTTTGTGATTTGGCTGTAACAACTCTTCAACGATATTTTATTTTTTTAGTCGATGAGTCAGGTTTACTACAGTTGGCACTAAGTGAATTTTAACAATTCATTACTTGACATCTTCAAGTTATACAATGAGCAATACAATTAATATTGAGGTATCCCTGAAATAGTATATTACACACCAAGGTGGGAAGTGATTCAATCCTGTCGTGAGATCAGTTAGTTAACCGAGAAGCAAAGCGTCAAGGTTAGCTATGATCTCGAGACAGGAATGGAACTTCCTACCGAGGTTTGTATACTATTTTATTTACAACCATCATATTTCGATTAAAATTAATAAATCTCTGTTTCGTTCTGAACATATCTGAAATATTACATTCAACTACAAATTACCAAGAACGCGGTTTTCTCAGAATAATCAAGTAATCAACTTTCTATGTTGAGAATATATGAGGAATCAACCTGAGCAATATCGTACACCTCAATTGAAAAAAAACCTTGTACGAAGGACAGATCGAACTTCTTCGTTCTCATCTACACCTCAAAAGAAGAAAATCTTTCATCACATTCCACACTTTTCATTCCAATTCATCATATATTATTTGAATATTCAATGAGTCCTTCATCATGGTGCTGAGCTCTGCAGTTGAAACTTCTTTTACGTGTAATGAATATTCAACTCTAACATAGCTTCTAACAGCATTGCCAACCAACACTGAGAAACTATGGACGAGCAACAAATTACAGATGATAGTAATAATTATCATAATCTGCTCGAATGACTGTATATAAACGCAATGTAATAGTATGCAGCAGAGAATTAATTTACGTTCATGACACTCATGTTGCCATCAGTAAATTAATATTCATGGGCAGTAAAAGATTATTGATTTTTTTTATGTACCATTTTCAAAGAAGCTACAGATTCATTTTTCGGACGATAAGTGTTCACCTACAGTATGCCTGATTGATTACTAGACTAAGCAGCACAGGTTGAAGCTGATTTGAAGGAATAATTTTTTCATTCAAGTAGGAAGCCGGGCTCAAAAAACACTCAGAACACTGAACGAAATTTAAAAAATGTGTTCATAGTGTAGTAACGTATATATTGGCGAAACATCAATATCATTGAGAATAAGAATTGCTGATAACAAACACAATTCAAGAAGGGGGAAATAGAAAAGTAAAATTCAGCTGAAAACTATTATCAGTTCACACATGATGAGATGGAACAATGTTAATTCATTAATGACAAAATAGAATGGAACAAAAAACTCAAAGAGGCTTCTTGAAATTTGAAGAGATTACTATTTGTTCATTGAACATCGATTAATGATGGATGGCTCATATAGAAAGGAAACTTGAGCTAGAAAGATTCAAAATAGGTTTTGTCGAAATTACCACTTGGAAGTTCTACATTTTGAGACTTCGAATCAACTAAACTAAACAAATTTTACTTTCTACTCCAATTTCATTCAGGTCTGTAACATATTGCACGAAGATTTTAGTTCATTTGTATTCTTCAATTCCAAATAGGAACTGATATAAAAACTTCCACAAATATGCTATATGAAGTGGTTGAATGAGTATGCTATTATTCAGCGGAGCCTTCACTATTGACAACCCGATTTTTTCTATTTCAATCTATACCTTAATAATAGAGGGTTGAAGTGATTGCAATACGTAGACCTCAACCTAGAGGTTAACATGAGAAATATAACGTTCACAAGTTTTCATGAAATTGAGTTGAAGTCGTTACCAAACGATACTGTTAGCCGTTAACCAGTGCTGCCGTTTTGTGAAAAATTATACTACTAATTACTCAATCGTGAGCATTTTCAACGCTGCGGAGTTTGTAGTGTTATTTGATTTCATTTCAATGAAAACACTTGAGCTTGAAAGGTAGTACTGTATAAATAGCGCTGTGGATTGAATAGCGATTTAGCCTAGTCATTGAGATTAACAATTCAGGTAATCCAATTTTACTTGAATTATGTGGATTTTCCATATTAAGGTCTATTCTGGATTCTGATGAATCTTGAATAACTTTCAATATCGAATATTGCAACGGTCATTGGAAATAATCGACAACTGTTATAGAAAAATATTATGACATACACGCGGGATTTCTGAAATATTTTCTTGCTACTGGTTTTTCGATATGCTATAATATTCAATTCCCGAAAAAGTATCGGAAAATATTGTCTATTGTCTATTGGATTCCTTCAATAATTTGGTGATATTCAAGAATCAATAGGCCACCAGAATAGACCTTATTGGGAATCAACAATAGGCTGTGAGCCTCAAAATGTAATTGAGATTTGATATAGTTTCATATCGTTATCAAATACCAATGAATATTTCTCCATTCATATCGAATTTCACTTTCAAGATACGCAAGATTATTCCTACAACATTGTTTCATTCCACCATGTGTGAACTGATAATAGTTTTCAGCTGATTTTCAATTTTCTATTTCCCCATTCTCAAATCTAGCCGATATTTTCCGATACTTTTTCGGGAATTGAATATTATAGCATATTGAAAAACCAATAGCATTCTCAATCACTAATTCTTCACTCACTCTCCTTTCAATGATGCAACCTTAACTGAATGTTCCTTCACCAAATTTTAAATCATCTCTTTGAGAGTTCTAATGCTGTCCCTTTTTCCTGTAACTTGGATCATGTTGACCTGAGTCCATCTCTTCGGATCTTGATAGGGATTGTGGCCATATACCTACCTTGCCAAATGAATGTTGAAAATTTGGTCCTTCCTCATCAGTTTGACTCGTATATTCTTCGGATTACGTACGTTGAATTTTAAGGTATCCGTGAGCGCACGGAAGATAACGTAGGGCCGTAAACAAGTTATCGACGTAAACGTGAACAATGGAACACTACGCATGCGTAGCTGTCAATTTGTACGTTTACGTTTACGTTCATGGCAGCACTTCAACTCTATAATAACAAATTTTCCAAATTATAAAGCCAGGGATTTTTGAATAGACAGAGGCGCACACTGGATTTTTTACTCGAGAAAAATAGCCATATGCCAACTTTTTTATCATTCGAAACAATTTCAGAAAAGTTACAAGAAGTACTCAGTTGTGAGATTGATTAGAAAACATTTTGTGTTTCTAGAAAACATTTCACATAGACAAACTTCATGATGCTCCCACGAATGGCAATATTGTTGTTTTCTGCGAATATCATTTGCCTAAAATTAAATTCAACATGGCGGTTGAAATGGCGGCTATCTCGCGTTCGTCTACTACATGTGAGAGTCGGCCTCTTTCATTATGCTTCAGGTTCCTAGGGGCATTTGAGGGAGAAGCATAGAATAGGGCATTTAGTAAGGAAATAAAAATATTGGAAACAATGTTGCACTGCACTCAATTTCGAAATTCCCAACTTAAGGTTAAAGCATTCTTATTTGCCACACTTGCATTGTTTCATCTATCCTTCTTGCGTCACATACATGATCTCGTATCGTAAGCACCATTTCACTTGCAGGTAACCAATTCTGGCAGAGCTCCCCGTGCACCCTCCTCAACTACATTCTCAGCATCCACATTCACTACGTGAAGGATCTTCCTTGTGTCTGCCTCTTTGTGAGAGACGCCAAGGTAAGTGAGATATTTGCCAGTAGAGGACCTTATTTCGGTTTTCTCTTGAAAACCTCTAAACACAAAATCGTCTACAGGTGAAAAATCAAATTTCAGAGCCGGAATGGCATGAAAGGAGACCATGTCAGTCGGTAACGGCAAGTCAGCATTGCGAATCATTCGACGAACTAGGGCAAAGCCTCTTGCCCGCTCAGTCCTAGTAATCCCTTTGATCGGTCAAAGAGGATGTGGATGTACTCTTCGGCCTCGCAGCACCCTCCACCACACCCTTTGAGTACACCTCGTGCAAGAGAATGAATAATGAATTCTGATGAGGGGCAGCTCAAAAATCACGAGACAAATTTTAGGTCACATTCAGCGTCTACCTTTCCTTCATGACGCACTTAGCCCTTCCATGTATTCAGTGAAGAAACGTAATCACTATCCCTCCCACTGAGATGTCACGAGATCAATGATCAGTCTCTCAGTTTCTCATTTGGAAGTTAATAAATTAATGCAGAGTACTTCACACTACAAGCAAAGAAATTCACTTCGAGAATATATAATTTTGTGTGTGTCTGGAAAAGCGCCCACATTTCTCGGTCGGTACTGCTCGGAGTGCGGGTTGAGGGTGCACAGAGAGCGGTTGGTGCCAATTCTTATTTCTTATGACGCTGCCATCGGTGCCCAAAGCTCGGCCGGAATTGGTTACTTGCAAGTGCAAGGGTGCTTACAATACGAGGTCATGTGCAAGCAAGATGTGCCCTGCATGAAGTAGTGCAAGAAGAATACCTTGATCTTTGAGAATTTCTAAATTGCATAAAGTGCGACATTGTTTTGAATGATTTCATTCCTTCAATGATTGCTCTTTTGTATGCTTCTTTTTTCCTCACTTGTACCAAGAATCCACACAAATAATTAAGGAGACCGACTCTCACATGCTGAAGACGAACGCGAGATAGCCGCTATCTTGAATTTCGTAAGAACAGCTTTTTCCGAAACCTGGCTCCGACTTGTGTGAGGGATAGCTATTTCAGTAAAACTGCGTTGGTCTTTACACGCTGGGTGGGATCTCATCACTTCATCAAGTGGTTGGAAAGTTTCAAAACAGGTCGTCAATAATATATTTCCGAACTCGTCTTCTTCTGAGTGAACAATCGTTCACTTTTCAACCTGAAAGTAGGTTAGCACTATTTTCGAATGATTGTGAATTAAATTCAATTCTTATTCGACATACATACAATCTTTCCGTAAACTCCATTTGCGTGCGGTTCAGGCGTCATTATCCCAATACACATTTCTATGAACCCGTCATGCCTCAACAGATCGATGCCATTCACCTTTTTATATTAATTAGACAAAAACAATAACCCACTTACCGGTTATCACGGCAGAGAGTGAACTCAATTTATGTAGGATTAGGTAATTATTAACGCCAATGTTTCCGGCCGCATCTGTTTTCGTCCGTGGTGATCTTGAAAGCTATTCAAGTGAAGTGAGTAGGTGCGATTAGTCGAGGTTTTAGGAACAACAGAAAAATGTAGGTGAATTTCAATGACTTGGATCTGGATTCGACTTTCGAGCGAAAATAAACTGAAAAATCAAAATAATCCTATCCGGTAGAAAATAAAGAAGAAGAATGTTATATTCACAATCATTCGATTGGAAAATGACCAACTCTTTACTCAGAAGAAGACAAAGTGAGCAGAACACTTCGCCGACATCTGGGCACTTTCCCGACCCGTCTTCTTTTTTTATTTAATCGAAACATTCTGTTCGCTATCTCATGCACGATCTTAGTATCGAACGAACAGAAAAGATACAGGTACTCGGTTTATCCCTTAAAAACCACAATCCTCTTCAGTTACTGCAACAATAATCCAAAAATAGCACGTTACAGTTTCATTTGCCATTTCCTCAAGTACAGGAATCAAAGCTCTCGTCACTCAAGGTCAGTCCATTTTTATTGCCGAGAATGCCGTTAAAATTTCTGTCATCTGAATGTCGATATCGACAAAAATCCTCTTGAAACATAATTGAGATTAAGGAGTCATGATTGTCACGCCAAACGCAATAATTAAAACTAAGATTGAAAAGCATTTCAACCTCTACGTATGCAAATTATATTTACGAAGAATGCCAATATTGACATTTGTGGGAGCTTCATGAAATTTGTCTATGTGCCATACCTACTTGGAACACAAAATGTATTGAAATAATTATCACTAAGTCATTTTTTGGAACTATTTTGTACGTCCTCGCTAGGTAGTATATTTTTCCTGTATTTGGCAGGACAATGCAAAGAATTTTTCGCCATGTGTTCAATTGAATAGTCGAAAGATATTTCAATTTTTCTACCTTCAAATATGCTGAATTCAGTTCACTAAACGGATAAGTAGGCGATCCCAGTCAACTGAATGAATATGATTTCATATCCACACAAGGGAGGATATGAATTCCACCAATCATAGAACAAAATACTTGGTGACCAGGCACAACATTGTAGAAACGTCACAATTCTGATCTGTATACCCATGGTACAATTATACAAGGTATGTTCTTGCGCAGGTAGGGGTATGGTGGGAGAATCAGGGAGAGTACTCTCTCTCTCACACATACAGTTTTTCTCTCTCGCTCTTTCCACCCGAGGCCGCCATATTAGCTGTTTGTGTTCACATCTGTCCACGTCTGTTGACATCTGTCAAATGCCGATGAGCCAGGTTAAGTGCAAAATTTGGCTGAATGCGCCTTGGAGGAAGCAAAAGCCAGTAACATAGAGAGAGAGAGAAGTGCAAAAGTTATTGCAAAAAATGTCTGTGTGTCAAGTGGAAACATATCATTATTCCACTAAAAAGTATAATTCTATCATTACATAATATTTTTTAGTCAATCTTTGTAGCGATTGAGCAGAACTCAACCGATTCAATTCAAAGTACATTTGAATTTACAAGCGGGAAAAAGTAAATATGGCGGCGACGGGTGGAATGCGCAGAATGAGCCTAAACTCGTCCGTCCGTGGAACATACCTTGTATAATTGTACCATGTGTATACCTATAGATACGAAAGTTGTTTCATTCAGGCAAAATAGATATATCCGAAATATTTCCAAGTTTATTGAGTCAAGTTTGAACTGTCACAATTGTTTTTTTTTGTGGAATTGAAGGACCCACATGTACTATTCATACCAATGAGATTAATTGAAATTACACAGTCGAAGTGGCTTAGTTGGCTAGAGCGTTATCCCTCTGAGACGATCCACGTTATGGTCGTGAGTTCGACTCACACCAAAAGCGACTTTTGTTGGCATTCTTTCAATTTGACATCACTAATTCAATTTGTATCTTTCAATATTGAATTAATGAATTATATATCGAAAATTGATTATCAATATGATACTTGAAAGACAGTTCCGAAATATTTACCTGGTCGAAGAAAATTTGAACTTTACAAGTCGAATGGATATGGCCACCATATCCACTCTTGTTGTACCAACTACTCTTTCTTTCTCATACCAATACGAATGAATTAACCAGAAACAGCCCAGCAGGGGAAATAACGAATATAACACCACGGTATTCATTGTTAAATGAAGCATTGGGTATAATTTCACATGAGACATGTTAGTGGATGAATGGCCTTTTGGACGTTAGAGGAGAATGGTTCTACAGTAATAACAGAAAGCAAGTTGTGTGTTGAAAGACAAATGATCATTTCGATGATGTGATCAGTATCACAACAGTGATCAGTTCTAGGACCATTTTTGTTTCTTATTCACATAATTGGAATATGTCACTGAAAGGTGAACTGTATACATTCCCTGATGTTATTGCACTCCTAAATGGAGACACAGATTACAATCCAAGAACCCAATCTCAAATTGTTGAAAACATGGAAAAATGATGTTTCCCAATGAGAAAAAATCCGTTTCAATATTCTATGTTCTTTCATTTTTGTTTTCTCTTTGGACAGAGTCCTCTGGTCTTCCGAAAGGAGAAAATGAAATAATGAGACACATGAATGAAAAACTGTAGAAGCTTGAATTCAAAATACTGTGATAATTGCAAGATATTGGAATATTATATTAGTTAACATTTTCTGGATAAGAAAATTGATCATCACTACGATTGAGAAAATATTTCTCGGCCTTTTTCTTCCTCGAATCAAAAAAATTCCAACCTCTATGAAAACAGCAAAATGAAAATAAAATATTTACTGAACTTTCTCTCTCGATAGGTACGTGTATATCATTCGAAGACGTTAAAACGTTCGATTCATCAACAAATGAACTCTTCCTTCATTCTCTCCACAAAAATACCGAAATATCATCATAGCGATGGCTGGTTTGGTTGATTGAAATTGATGACAGAGTTGTCACGAGTAGAATATTTCGGAAATGTTTGATGTACCAACTGAAAGTTTTCACTAAATCATCAAATCGCCCACTAAGGAGTTCAGGAGATAATTGTCTCTGAGCGAAACAAGATCTTGCCTGGGCCTGAATAACATATTTTCCTAGTCAGTGAGGTTTTTTCCAATCAGCTATGTTTGGTGTATTGTGTGTGTATATCTATGTTTGCTACCTATTCGATTCAATATCTATACGCTCGGCATACAAATTGAACAAGAAAAAATGATATATATGCAAGTCAGTGGCCGTGGTGCCATATAGCCAGGGGAATAGCTGTTCTAAATGGAATACTTCTACCTTTTTGTGAATCGCCCAAACATCTATGGATGAGAAACACATACAACGGAGAGTATTCGTATATATATGTATATATATGATGTTACTTTTTATATAGTAGTTTTGTATTCTTTGTGCATTGACTTGAAGAAGTAAAAGACAGAAATAACATTCTTGATTATTTGAAAAATTGCAGTTGATGAGTTGAATAGCTCCTCAGCATATGCTCTACTTGTAATATTCAAGATATTATGTGTGGAGGTAGAGAGTACTTAGAGAGCTTTACAGTGAATCATATTGCTGGTATTCGAGTATTTATTCCTAGTATCGTTGGTCACTATTATTATTATAGTGTTTCTCGTTAGGTTGAATAATCATCAGAAAACGCTTCGCATAGTATCAAAAACCATTTGAATCATCATATTCTGCAAGTATTTCCATTGAGGAGATCCGAGTTCGTAATATTATGAGACCACTAAAACTAATCAGATTTAACCATTACTCAAGAAAAGTATCCGGATTGTTTTTATTTTCTTCCAAACCCAGTAATGGGCTCGATGCAATTACAATAACGTATAACAATAGCTGGTGAAAACTAGGTTCGTGGGTTTTTTGTTGCGATAACGGTTCGAATGAAATGTTCAATTTGAAACCATTTCGATAATGGTCTCTTTTTGTTAGGTTCTATTTGTGAGTTTTCGATGGCACATATTCTTTTATAATTGATTCAGAGGCGTCGAAAAATCAAACAAATTCATCCACATGATCTGTCAATTCCAGGATTTCTATTACGTTGCTTCATTAAGTCACATTGGAACATTTCTCCCATTATACATTATTATTGGATTTGGGGTTTGTACATCAACACTTCCTTCATCAATTCAGTCAGACAGTATATTGATTGAAACTGAGAATTAATTGATTCAGATAGATCTGAGCCTACCCCAGGGGTCTTTTGATTTTTCATTTGTCAAGTTCATTTCGTTTTGTCTAATGCATTTCCAATCTGAATATGTTATGCAGACGCGTATAAAAGGGGGGGGGAAGGGGGTAATTCCCGCCCCCCCCCCATCATCAGTCAGTCACATAACATATTATAATATATATTAACGAATATAGGGAGATATCAAAAAATATAATGAATGAATGAAAAATCAATCACGAATTTATTTCACCTTCACTCACTATAACCCTGTAAGATATCAGAATCCAGTAATTAAATTCAAAATTATTATCAAAATTATAGAATATCTCAGATTATATTGTCTATTATTTCGGGGAAATTGATTATCACCAACAGTTCTGGGAGAACGTTTGTGCGTTTCCACTTCGATATATACCGCAAGAGTGTTATTCTAACATTATGTCTCTCATTAAAAATGGATGCTATTGTCTTCGACCTGGTCTGAAAATATCTTAGGATCGGTTAACTGGTCTAGCACTATAATGCATTCATTCCTGGGGCTTACCCATAGAAGCTGACGCATTGATAGATCGTATGTGGATGAGAAAAACCAATATTTAAATTTATTATTTAATTTTTCTGTTTCATTATCTTGTGTTCAATAAGTATATACTTTTTATTCTACTCATATTGATATGTAGTATGATAAATACATGAACGAATATCAATATAACGGTTTATTTTACTTACGTTGACAAGGCAAATGTTAGTTGTCTCTAAAGTCTGAAGTTTACTTTTATTGTTTTCTATACTTTCCAATTTTATAAGTGAAGAAAATGAACGTTTTTTTTCACAGTTTCCTAATAATTAAAGTCATTGTAAAAAGTAAGTTTGTAAAAAGTCCGATATGCATTTATGTTTTGATAAAATGGTGGAAACGCATAATTTTCTCAGTGATTAACCCCCCTATATACTTGAGCTGTATACGCGCCTGATGTTATGCAATGTTGACCCTCAATAACCGTCAAACCAAATATATATTCCTTCAACACTGAACTTCACACCACATATTACGAAATGCAAATTAATATCAATATTCTAGACTAGTTTTTTGGTGGGGCATCAGACTCAAACTTGAATTTCAGTAGAAAGTGAATTGAAACTTTTTGTTACAAGTTACAACTCTTACACCAGAGTTACCGATCTCATCGTTCATTTAAAGAGTGATTGTCCACCTTTTCGAAGTCACAGACACTTCAAATATTCCAATCTAATAACAGTTTTTGAAGGCGTTGCGAAGCATAACAAGCAAGTGGCAAGGTGAGTAATATAGCAAGAGCTTTTTCCGAAGAGTTTTGAAATTTTAAGATATCCAGGCTGCAAAAAATATCGAGTGCTTGTAAAATGAAATGAATCTTTTTCACATCAAGATGTGAAAAATACTATTAAATGAAGACAGTACGTGTGTTAACAATCATCATAATAATTGCAAAATTGAAAGTTCAGGTTCTGTTGAGATCGTGAGATATGTATCATACAACAATTTTGATAATTTAACAACAGATGTCCTTTCGAAGAGTGACAATTTTATGATTTTTATTATGAAAAATTTTTCTTTCGATGAATATTCCAATTTTCTTTTCAAACGTAGTCATGAAGAATCCAAGTTTTGTGAACAGCATATGAATGTCCTTTGTTATTCATTCTTCACTTCAATGAGCATATGAGAGACTCCATGTGTTATTTTATTGTACGAGTGAATGATTTCGTTTCACTTTTTGTAACTAAGTGATATAAATTAATCCATTATATAACTGAATATGGAAAGAGACGTTTTGACATTACCGTCAATTTGAAAAAGTGACAATTTGATGATGTTTGTTATGAAAAGTTTTCGTTCGATAAACATTACTTTTTTTTTCAAACGTAACCATGAAGAATGTAAGTATTGTGCTGATTTCCCTTGGTGCTTATATCTATCCATTCATCAGGAGAACAATAAGAATCCCGTCGACGACCTCAAAATCCACCTCAACATCCATCAAGAGCTCCTCCGCGGCTTCTAACTGTTCTACGGATCCCTCGACCGTGTAAAAAGCGCGTCTTCGCCAATGGCCGTCGAGGAATCTTCTTCTCCACCAATGGCCATCCTTGCATAACGTCTATAAGACCGGACACCTGCACCGCGGACTCATTTCGAAGTACTTGGTCTCAACAGGCGCTGGAACGTCATCTTCCGTTGTTCTGTTGTTTCTTCTGCTCCTCTGCCGTGAACTTGCAGTCGTTCCGTTGCGAGAGAGTGACTTTGACTTTGACATCGAAGTGTGCCGGTGCGTGTGGTGAAACAAGTGAGTTCAACGCCTGCTAGCTTGGCTGTGACTCGGCGGAGACGTTTGCCGGAGGAAAGAAGTTTTCAAGGTAGGTGCTGGATCGATGAGTGGAACATTGGTTTGCGACTAAAGTTCGGTACTACATAATTTTTTCAAGGTGTCTCGAAGAATGTCAGATTTGATTATCAGAAGTGAATTGTATTTCAACGATTATCAATTTTCATTCGGATTTGTCGAAGGTGATTATGAGAATGGTAATTTCAAATCACATCTTGTTGAATCCATTTCACAAAACACCACTTATAATTCAAGGAATGAACACAGACCCACAAGTAAATTATTATAAATCTCATTTTAAACGATGCTGATATGTACTAATAATATGAAACTATAGCACTATGCTATAGTTTTGAGCGGTAGATACAAATAGCTATGAAATATTGGCGACAATATATTCAATTTTCAGAACATTCTGGGGGAAAATGCGAACTTGTTGCACACAATTGCACCGCTCAGAACTGATAGCATAGTTTTTGTTAGTCATTGTTCCTTATAACATGTTTCATTTATAGAAAATGGCAGTGGTATAATTATTATCGGTGAATGGTATTTCAATAATTATCAATTTTTATTCGGATGTGTCGAAAGTGCCTCTGAAAATATCAATTTTTATTCCCATCTCGTTGGAATTTCATAAAACACCAGCAGGGAATGAACACAGACTAGGAAGCCACAACGAAATCATAATAAATCATATTTCAAACGATACTGCTATCCTGTTATCATATGTAACCTATAGCACAACGCTACTCGGTTCGAGCAGTAGGCGCAGCTATGAATTTCACAATATATTCAATTTTCAGAACATTTTGGTGGAAAATGCAAGCTCATTGCAGACGATTGTACCGCTCAAAACTGATATAGTAGTGATATAAGTTATTGTTTCACATAACATGATTCATGAATACTGCCGTCCTAAGCCCAAAGGGCATATCTCAATGTTTTGTGAATTTGAGATTTTACTTGCTTAGACTCCTTTATAACCCACTTATCAATTCCTCATCGAGCTAAGCCTTCAAAAACATTAGTAAAATAGACGTATATCCAAAATCACCGAAAATTCTAAGCTATTTAGACGTAACTCAGTTGTGGTAAGCGAAATGGGCGCATCTTTGACATACGACTACTTGATATGTTACCTTTTCCATAAACATGGAGTACACGGCCGTGAATGTTAGCCGTTAGTCTTTCTGTTTACAAGTTTGCAGTTAACTTTTGTTCCTGTAGACAAATAATATTGAGTGGCTTTCAGTAATGTTCGTTATGTTACTGTTCATTTCTCATTTTTCTGCGTACCTATTTCATTGTAGTTCCACCAAAATCCTTAGCGGGATAGGCGTATCTCAGTTTTTCAAATTCAAATCAAATCTGATGAACTTAACCCTATGAAGACTTGAACGCAAAAAAAAAATTGTTGAGGAAAAAAGTGTGTTGATTTAATTATTACAAAATGCTGAATATCTCAAAATTACTCAATATTGACTTTGGGCTTAGGACGGCAGTATACGGCATTGCTGTGGTATAAAGCAAAAACTCATAGCCGTCTTTTGTTTTTCTCAGATGGGAAATTACTACAAAATACTCCTGTACCGCTTTCTCCAAGTTGTGAATCCCTGAAAACATATTTTTGAATATCCTACTGTCGTAAAGAAATACTGGTACTATAAACCATTCGACTGTTTCAATTTCTGGAAAATATTGGTGGAAAATTCAATTTTTCCATCTTATAGTCAATTGTACCTCTCAGAACAGAAAGCATAGTGCTATGAGTTATTTTTCCACACAGCAGGATCTTTATAAATAATGAACACATAATTTGTACTGTATACGTCGTGATGACGTAGTGCTTCTGTGTAGCACTTTGCTACATTCAAATCATCATCAGATGGTAAAAAAGACTGTTTGATTTTTTGTTTTTTGAGGAGTTATAAATGTTCTGAAATCCATATTGTCGGTTCACTTTGCCAGAAATGAAAAAGAAACAACTTCAAATTTTCATAATATCTGTTCAAATTGATATATTTGCAATATAATAACCTAAAAAAATTAAGAAGGCGAGGAATCAATAAGTCGGAATTGGCTGAATCTACACTATAAAAAAATGATACATATATGGTTGATTGAAATAAACACTATTTTCCGAAACTTCCCCAAGGGAAAGTATACGCATTTTTAAATGAATTTCTTGATTAAATCTCTGAATTCGTAAAATACGATTCGTAACTGACAAAATAGTTACGTATCGGAGCAAATATACCAATTGCCCTAAAAACAGACATTATAAGACATTTCATGAGAATTCAAAGCGCTTTCTTTTTTATTTCTAAAGGAGAGAAAACCCAGGAAATGGATTTCATGGTAACACAACCACAGGGACAATAAACAAGCGTTTTTCAAATACTTCATTGAGTCTGAAAAACATTTCAGACTCAATGGACAACTTTCAATGGTTATTTCAATTTTCTGAAGCTTGATTCCACTCGATATTCTAGGACATTCGACTGATCAATTTAAATTTCAGTTGATCATTCCCACTATGGGTTATCTTTATTAAATTTCCAAAAATTAAAATGAATGAGGAACTGAGGTGGAAAGTAACTTAAATGAGTTATCATGCATTAGACACTTGGATGTCCCATGATAAATTGGAATGAACATTATTTGCTGACCACTTAGAATCAAGTCTAGCAGTAGTAGGCAACATATCAACTCACTTTAATGTTATGACCATTGCACCAGCTATTTTCTAGAAAAGCAATATATTACCAAACAATTTACGTATACTACTGAAATATAAACAAGTCCGTGAAATTTTCTGTTCAGTTCAATTTTCAGTTGCAAATACCGAATGATTAATTTCATATTTCAGGTTTTTTTCACAAAAATTCTCGTTATTCTGATAATTTTTTCAATTCTGAATTATGTTCTCCATATTTTTCCATTCAATTTATTTGACAAATTTGTTATATTTCTTTCTATATCCTGAATAATAACATTATCTGAAAATATCATATGTCATGCGATATGTTAAACTCTGCCATTTTTATATTAAAATTATGTATTTTTCTGTGAAATGAATGGAAATCTAAAGATAATGCCAATCTCAACTACCTTACTGATATTTAAACTATTCATTGAAAGAGATAATAACTTCTATGGACGAAGTGCAATGAACTTTCTTTCTGATCGATGACAACTGATTACATTTTTTCTTCTTGACCAGTATTTCCTAGAAGGAAAATTAAAAGATGAGTTTGCAACAGCGACCATAATTGAAAAGCCTTATTCGTTCTCCAACAATTTAGTTTACTGACCCCTCTCTAATCGTCTTCTTATTTCAGACTGATAGGATTCCAAATAGATTCCCAATTGGATGATTGATTGTAATTCCATACGATTTTTCGAAACATCAAATCGATTCAAGTGATCCAAGAATTTTTCAAGAACATTCCTCATCTAATCGGTGCAATTTTTTTGGTTTCCTTCAGTTCTCGAACAACAATTCATTCGCCAAATGTTTGATGAAGATATTTCCCAAAGGTCAACAATAATATCGTCATTGCAAAGAAATATTTGATATAAATGTCATAAAAAAATAAGGTAGGTCAATATTACAATCGATAATAGAGATATAGGAGAAACAACCATTTGGAAATATCATTTGAAGGGAAAGATGGCTTTAATCATGTCTTTTGTGTTACGTTTTTCTTATGGACGTAGTAGTTTCAACCCATTCTCAATCAGACATTTTCTTGAGTACTTATAGGTAATGCCAAAGGATAGCAATCAATTCAGAAAGAGATGTGGATTTTTTTTCAATGTTGTCGATCACTCATATCATTTAATTTGATTGTTTGAACTTTCATTTCCTGTATAAATTTCTATTGCCTACTCTGTGTTGAAGCTTTATTAGCTTTCTTTCAATATTTCAGTCAAACTGACAAACAGAAATCTGCACCTATTTTACCCTTCAGAGAAGGACACTTAGTCGTGCATTGCATATATAT